>JAHHUM010002018.1:1852761-1911994 GCA_036173005.1 Crenichthys baileyi | reverse complement strand
AAACCTAGAAAAAACTGTGTACATATATGCATTGCAGACTTTGTTGAGGCTATTACCAAGCTACTAAGTTGAGCTTTACTTTTTTTTTTTATGTATGCATGATGTCCTGTGTTGTTCTTGTGTGGTCAAGCAGAATGATGCTGCTTAGATTCCTGAAACGTCACACATTCTGGTGTTGGTGGGCACAGCGGCTGTGGGCCTCGCCTCACACATGACCTCCTCACAGTCAGCAGGTCAGATCCTGATATTCCTGTCTCATAGCTGCATGGTGTGCATGCATTTGTCTCCCTCTGACACGGGTTCAAGTTGTTGAACTCTTGTGTGTTTTTTGTGTTATTCTTACCCAGTTAGTAATGGTTAATAAAGATGCTTTTTTTCCAGACAAAGATGGAAAACATACTTCTAGTTTCATAAGACAGATGGCTTCCTACCTCATTTCTTCTTTAGTACATGCGCACGCTACAGCCTTCATGTAGGCGTTTGAGAGGGGATGAACGTGCAATTTGTCTCAAAGGAGTTTGGAAGGCCCACACCTGCTGAAGATCTGCAGAAAGCATCACTGTCATGTGAAGAAGCAAGAACAGAGAGAGAAGAGATGAAACAGAGCAGAAGGCCTTACGCCTCCCCAAGACATTGTTATTTCAAGCTTTTCTCATCTTATTGAGGAAGAGGGGAACAATGCACGACAGACAAGCTCACATGGAGCTTGCACAAAAGACCCGCACTCTGCAGCTCTTTAAGGAGGCAGACTAAAGAGAAAAATCAAAGAGTAGGAGAGCAAGGAGGAGGGGTGAATGGTGGAAGATATAGACACACAAAGATAAAGTAGCTTATCCATAGAGGATTTACTTTTCTCTACTTCTCTAGGAACCATGATACAACACATGTATCGACACGACATGAGCTAGAGGCATATTTTAAGGAGACTCTACTTTTTACATTAATCAGTTCTTTTCCATAGAGCATACGAGAAACAAGATAGAGTGAGAAACCGGATCTTAAAAAAAGAAATACTTGCCCACAGTCATAGAAAAATAAACAGACAAATTTTCACTGAGAGGTTATTCTTAGCTAAACTAACTTTTCCCTTCTCTTTTGTTTAGAGTAAAAACATGCCCCTTTCCAGTCACACACATCTATATATTTCTCTTTCCAGTCTTAAGGAATGTCTCTCCTGGATATCCAGGAGCAACTGTGACAATTGATCAAGCAGCAAAGCCACTGCAGTCATGACAGCAAACAGTTTATGCAAACATGTATGCATCTGTGTTTGCATTTGCAGTATGCACGTCACGTATTTAACTGTATCACTGCACCTGTGGTTGCAGGGTGAGCGTGTGCAGTTTGTTTGCACATGCAAATTCTTTCTATGTGCATATGTTGCTGCCACCATGGTATTTGGCCCTAGTGACCCAACACTTGACCCAGTAGGACACCAGTGATGGTCGCACTTAAGAGATGACACGTAGAACAAGGCATCAGCATTTGGTGAGATTACAGGAAACTACTTTTACTTTTTGCAGAGGTAGCATCTGAAAAGATGTGTTTAGCCCTCTCAACATGCTGCCAGATTGTATAGTGTCTGTACTGAGATCATATGTAAAGAGCCATTTTGCAGTATTGCCCTAGATTTTCACTTGGATTTAGGTTTTGACTTGACTGGGCCATTCTACCACATGCATATGATCAAAACTATTCTATTGTAAATCTGGCTGCAAGAACCTTTGCCTCCAAACCCTCTTCTGTGATTTCCCTGTATCTTTATCAGTCTTTACATCAGCTCTGAACAGCTGACAACCACAATTAGTGTATTGTATTTAGGCCAAAGAGTTCCATATTGGTCTCATCTTGTCAACTTCTTCCACATGTTTGCTGTTTCCATTACATGGCTGGCGGGGAACCACAAACATCTCTTCTTCTTGCTTTATTTCAGTGATGACCACATTGAGGTCAGATTTGTGAAGTGTATGTTTTATGACTATTAATTGTATACAGTGGACATTTCTTACCTGAGCCATGGATCTCTCCTCCAGAGCGATCAAGTGGACGGCCATGACTTGGTGAATTGCCAGTTACACTCTTTCATGTTCTGATGATGAATTGAACAGTGAGATGGTTAAAACTGGGTTAGAACCTACCTTTAGATTTGAACTTCTCTACACCTTTATCTCTGGCCCATCTGCCATATTATTTATCTTTGTGATACTGTTTGCTCACGAAGGTTGTTAACAAACCTCTTAAGCCAATTTTGAAGCCAATTGATTGGTTTTTATTTGGGCATGGGAGAGTAAAGGCCCCCAAATGCAAAAGCATGCCACATATTAAAATGTTTGCTTCTTAAAAAAACCTTGGAAAACGTATTTCGTTATCCGTCCACTTTACAGTAGTGCTCTACTTTGTGTTGCTCTGTCATAATATCCATAATAGTATATATTGATGTGTGTATTTGAAATGTGTCAAAATGTGTAAAGGTTCAAGAGATATGGACACTTTTAATGTACTGTGTGTGCATATACAAATAGGAATTTAGTTTTTCAGTGTGTTTTTACTTTCACAATGGTGACCTCCTCAAACCTGACAGGTGTCAAAGAAAGAGGAGGAGAAACAGCTTAAGACACCTTCAGGCACTTGTGTCAAAAAGTACAAGATGAAACATGATATAAATGTGGATATTTCCCTGTTGGGAACAGGCCTGTTAAGGTGTTATTATACTTTGGTTCTTGCAGCAATAAACTGTTGTGTACATAGTTCTTTTTCACATTGCATGGGGAGGTATGAGACTCTCACTATATGAAAACATTGAATAAAATTACCAAGGCTTTATTGTTATAACTTAATAATCTAAAACAATTTTTTAGCATTTGTGTTTTGATTTTAGCAAAGTATAAGTAAAACACTTCCCGTGTTTGTAATGGTTTTTTTTAGTAATATTATGAATATATTTTATTATCTTTTGAATTTTTTTAACTTAAGCTTAATTGGGTGTGTCTAAATTAGTAACTTAACACTTTAGAAATAAGATACACAAATGTTTTAAAAGCTTCTGATTTTATCTTTACAACAGGCCCATATCTATATGATTTAAAAGAGATGAATAAAAACAGTTTTTTTTTTATTTCAATACAAATTAAAATGGTAAATGCACTGAATTTATATAGCATCTTTCTAGCCATACTGACCACTCAAAGCGCTTTGTACTAGAGCCACATTCACCCAATCACACTCACAAACGCTTACACATTCATACCCCTAGGGGTTAAGTGCCTATTCCTATGCATGTTTAACAAATGTGCTAAAAAATCATTTCAGTAGATGGAAACTGGGTTGGTGTCTGATTGGGTAAGGCCCTGCTTCTGCCACCCCACACACAAGCAAACATACATCCCTCAGCCCAAGAAAACACTTTTAGCAAATCAACAACAGCAAAAATATGTAGATGTTGATAAATACAGATTTTACCAATATTTTTAGGAAAGCTATTAATTTCTTTTTTTCACATATGGAGTTTAAACAAAAATTCAACATGGAAGACTCACCACCCCGTCTCGTCCAATCACTCCTCACTGGCTGCTCCAATCAACGGCGGATCCGCACTCCTCCTCGGCCAGGGCATCTCCCAGGGTATCACTTTTAAAGACCCTCTGCATGGAAGACTGCTCTTCTGCTGAGCTTCGACCCTCCTCCACCCCTTCTCCACCACAGGCTCCCAACTCCTTCCATTCCAAGGCCTACGCCACCACCAGGATCACCAGGATCGATCCTGGTGGTTTAGACGTACCTAATCATAATCATTAGATGTTTATTCAAACTCATTTTCATCCTCAGCGCTCACGTCTCCCTCAGGGGTCCGAGCGCCAAAGACATAATCTTTCAATAATAAACTCTTTAACCGTCTTCTTGTTGTTTCTCCATTATGTGAGTCTTTCCAGGTTGAAATAAAGGTTTAACAAGACAAAAACTATGTTTTAGGCATCTTTAATCACTGTATACAAATTCTTTTCAGGTTTTACCACTTTATATGTTGGGCTTTCATGCTTGTCTCAATCTAAAGTGGTCATGCCGCCCAAGGCAGAGAGCCACAATAGTCATATCAAAAATCATCACTGGATGATATTTTTCCCAGTTCGTGACCTGTACATTTTATCCCAGTCTATACTGAATATTGAATATACCCCTTACTTTGCTTCTGTTGGAAACATGTAAGTAATTTTCTTTATTCATACATGAAACTAGTCTCCACTGGAGCTTTCAAATATCAGAATAATCTGGTCCCAAAATGATGGTGTTGAAATTATGTTCTTTGTATCTACCATACTGGACCATTTTAATGCCAGTGTAGACTTGGATCCAATTAGTTGTCTGATATGCTGTACAACCAGTTCTGCAAGAACTTTTCCCGTCTGTGCATATTAGCTTTCAATATCCTGCCCATTATACAATAAATAATCACCAAACCCCATCCAGTCAAAAAATTTTATCACTTATCACCAAAGAACTGTACTCTCTAGATGCAGATTTCCAGTTCTGGACTTTTTTAAGTCCAGAGTGGGTTTTGAGAATTTAATTTTTGGCTCTCTTATGTATGGAGCACTGGGGTTACTTTGAGCTTTAATAGCGGTAGAGGTATATAAATAAATCTGAGTTAAATTAACTTGAAGCCCTCCTGCTGTTTCCCCATCCTCCTTCTTTCTCTTTCGTGTTCAATTGCTCCTTTTCAGGCTCTGTTATTTTTGATCCTTTGGGCGGTTAAGCTGGGTCAGCAAGCCAATCTAATGAGCCATCAGCTGAGGGGCCGGTAGTTACAGAGAAAAGCTTTATGACTCAGGTGCATCCCACCCACAAACACACAGCTGATGAGAGCTCATTTGTCTAGCCTGGGTGGGAGGCCTTTGGGACATCAAGAGCTGTGCTTCAGGACGTTGTGATTGGCTTGCAGTCAAAGAGATCCTCACTTCGACTCCGGCTGAGGACTTTTATTGCATGTCTTCTGTGGATCTCTAGTTTTCCGATGCCCCTGAAGAAAAAAGGAGCTAAGAAAATTGGAGCCAAAAAGAATGACTATAAGGACTCAAAGGAGTAAATGTATGAATAGGAATGATGAGAACAAAATTTCCCTTTTTGCTCCTGGAACTTCTCACAGCAAAAAACCAAACAAAATGACTCCTTCCAGATCAATATGGCATGCATACCTTTCTCCTCTAGCCTCACATGTTAGCCAATATCTGTCAAAGTGTTAAAAATAGTATGGCGTGGGGGTGAGGGGACAGGCAGGTACAAGGAGGCCACTTGCTCACATTTAAACAGTGCTGGTACTAT
The DNA here is from genome assembly GCA_036173005.1 of Crenichthys baileyi. Lineage (NCBI taxonomy): Eukaryota > Metazoa > Chordata > Actinopteri > Cyprinodontiformes > Goodeidae > Crenichthys > Crenichthys baileyi. The sequence goes on along the minus strand of JAHHUM010002018.1, from coordinate 1,906,678 downwards.
AATGAAACTATCTACATGTATGTCTTGTTGTGTTTTCATGATACTAGTGGTGAGATCTAGGACAGGTTGGATCAATTTGTCAAGGAGGGCTTCTCTCAACCCCGGACAATCTGTGATTTAATGGCACCCTACCTTCCTCTCACACTATCTTGTTTAGTTTTCCAACGGTCTTTCCCAGTCTTCTCCAGGCTTTCTGCTACAAAAGGGAATCTGAATCAATTGGCTGCTCTTCCTTGTGGTTGTCACTGTTTGTGGAGGAGCCGGTAGGAAGATACCAGTGTAGCCAGTCAAGCCTCCACTAACACTGCAGCTCAACAGTGAAACAGCCAGAGACAAGCTCCCACAGTCAGATATAGCTTTAATATGTTTGCACTGGGAAGATAAAAATCATTTCGCAGTCACTGGAGACTGCATGTATACAAACTGCTGAGGAGAGACGTGTGCAGTCTTGTCTATGTTAAAGTCAACGTGTGCAAGTATATAGAAAATAGGATTGTGTTCTTTACTTTATTTCTGCTTAATTTTATTTTTAATCAGTCCTTTAAACTAATTCAGTTTTCACTAAAACAAGGTTTAACAAATAAAATGAACTAAACACAAATGATAATCTTTGGCAACATTTGAAATGTGCTGCTCACAGAGGCTCTCCGTTTAATTTGTCTGTGTTTGAATCGGTTTACAAAGAAAAATGATTAAAAAAATTGGTTAAAAGCTGGTAAGGACAAACCTCCAATAACTTACTGCTGTAATTGCTGGGGAATCAACCACAACCCTAACAGCAGGACTCCACTTTCTTACATGCAGACACACTAAGAAATTGCACATTTAGTCAGACATTTTTAAATGATCAAAAGGAGTGCCAGAAGTTTTGCTTAATGACTGGTTATCTTGCGCCATCTGTTGGTCATAAAAGCTGGTCTCACGCTTACATTGGTTGCTTCCCTAATATGTTTCTGCCTCTGCTTAAAAGAAAATCCTATCTCTATTGATACAAAAAATAAGCACACACAGGGGAGCTACAAATGAGTGGCTGCATTGTAATGGTCTTGGTTAGTCTTTCCATGTGTGTGTTGAAGTTTCGCATGAAATGGAGAGAGAAAATCAAAGCGGTCTTCTCTCAGCTTTTTGCCTTTACACCTTTAATAATTCACAGCAAGTTTTCATTTTTCCTAAAACACGTAGAAGGCCAATGGAACGTTTTAAATAAAGTATATGAATGCAAACGCAGCCTTGCCTGCAAAACAAGGATTTCTCTGAGAGCACTGAAGCCAACACATTGTGTTTTGTGTGCTACATTCAGCAGTAAAGTTCCATATGCCTGCGTTTATGTTTTCCTACCAAATAAATTTGGATTTGCTTTCTGTGTTAATGGCAGGAGTAAGGCAATGACAAGAGAGAGGGAGGAGAAAAGGTCAGACCATGAATAGGCTTTTCAAATACTTTGCTCGATCGTACAGCTAATAATAAAATGTGTTCTTTCGCCCCATAAAAGCATGTTTTTACTTTGGTGGATTTACGTATTTTAATAGCTCATAATAACGTGTCTCATTTTGTTTATGAGGAAAATAATTCTCCCTTCTCTCCTTCCCAGTCCCTCCAACTTTCCCTCCATCCTTGTGCCAAAGGTGCAGATTAATAAAACCATCACTCAAGAATGCTCATTGAGAAATGTTATATTGACAAATGTGGGGAAGGTTTCACTCTGATGAGGACAGATAGAGATCATGGCCAGTCCACCAAAGAAACTCCCAATATTTTATAGGGACTTTATGTGATAGACCAACACATTGTAGCACATAATTCTAAAGAGGAAATCAAAAAGATGCATGGTTTTCAAATTATTTTGGAAAATAAATCTAAAAAGGTGGCACATATTTGAATTTGAAGAAAGAGAAGAAGAAACCTTTATTATGCAGAATTGAAAGGTGTAATATTGTTTTCAACACACATAGTTGAAAACTTCATGTAAAATAAAAGAAATGTAACATTCCCGGTTGCAATAAGTAGGCATAGCATTAGTGTTAAACTATAATCTTTAAACTACAAACATTTATCCAACGTACTGAATGAAAATGAAGAATAATAGTTTAAAATTTTTTGTGTCTGAGTGATATTTGTTGATTTTCACTCAGTCTCATCAATTTTCATGGATTTGAAGAGAAAAGTTTAACCCAGCCCTCTTTCTTTTTTTCTTTTTAGTTTTACTAGACAAAACGTTATAGGTACTCCTTGGGAAACCACAGACAAAAAATCAAAGCGAAGCATTATTGTTTAATCTTCTCTTGATGTTAAAAAGACAACATAATGATTGGTGAGGTGGGAAGGTATTATCTTAATTAAGTGCACGTATGCACTACATCAGTGTTGACAGGTTAAGTGTTGAGTGTCAAAACTGCTGGATTAAAATGATCTTATTCTAAGTCTGTTAAATGAGTGTCAGTCCCCTCTGTTTGGAAGTTAAGTTTGAGATAATTAATCAAATACAAGATAAATTACAGCCGTGTAATGTAATGTAATGTGGGACAGATGCTGACATTTTGCCAAACGCAGGATGTCTCTCCATTTCATGCTAAAATAATCCGATGCCAGGCCAACCCATTAAGAGAAGAGGAATTTTGTTTTTATAAGGCAACATGGACTCTAAGTACAAACCTGACAGCTGATGAAACGTTTGAAAGAGGCGGGTGTGAGAGAAGATTAGTAAGGTATTCTTAGAATGGCTATGATGGTGCCTCTAAGCATGTACCTCCAGTATGAATGGAGACAGTGAGGAAAGATGGCTAAAGACTGGATTTATGTGACATAGATGAGGATAAACTCATCTCAACTCAACTCAACTCTATTTATATAGACCCAATCAAGCTACATGTACATATATGAGCAAGATAAAATAACGTTTACAAATTCAAAAACAGATTAGAATAAAACATGCAAATGAAAGCAATATATATATATATAATAATTAAAAGCAAGAACTAGGACAAGAACTGCTTAATAGTTACTGAGTTAAATAAATACTTCTGCATTTCAGACAATGAATGAAAGATTGGTTTCGCAAGACAAGAGCCTAAGTATTTCTTGCCTGGTTGAAGGACATAAGACCTTTAAAATGGGGAGGAGCAATACCATTAATAACTTGATAATTTGTTGGAAGAACTTTAAACCATACCCCTGGTTTCGGAGAGAGCCAGAGTGTGGATTTTAACACTGGGAAACAAAAATATTTTTTCAACACCTGTTAAAACGTTAGCTGCGGCATTTTGGAATAGCTAGAACTTCGCTCAGTTTAAGAAGACAGAGCATACACAAAAAGAAAAATACAAAAGAAGCAATCTATAAAGAAAAAGTAAGTAGCTAATGGCAGCAGTAGCTCCTTTAGTGGCTTCATCTAGGAGATAACAGCTAAACATTTAGACTATGATCCAGTAGTAAACTCTATGGGATGAAAAACAGTCAGTCGCAGCAATAACTCCCTCAATAGCCTTGAGGATACAGAAACGGTTAAATACAAATATACAGGGTCTAATCTATAGAAAAGAAACATTACATTATGGCAGCAATAGCTCAGTCAAATGTGCCCTCCAGGGAAACACTGGACCAGATGTAATTTCTATCACGACAAAAAACAGAGAGAGAACATAAAGTTAATGCCAGCCTTAATTGCAGATAATGCATGATTGAAAAGTATTGGGAAAAGTAGCAGAGTAAGAAAAAGTGATCAGCAGTCCATAAATACATATGGTTGTCAACAGCATGGCATCAGAAAATCTTTGCCAATAATATTTTTCATGGGAAACATATAAAGAGTGAAAAAAATTGGTCCAAGAACCCTAAGAGAAACCTTTCACAGTTTTGATATGATTAAAGAATTTCCATACAAACTTTAATTTATCAGGTAAATATGATGATTCCTCTCTCCCCTACGGTGTTGGTGAGAGAGGATAACATCAAACCTAAAAAATTTTAGGAAATCTAAAATCAAAAATTGAAATTCCTTATTGCTACAATCACTCAATGTCCCAGAAAATATATGGCAAGATTTATATTTTACACAAGAATGTATGCTTACAACTTGCACTCCAACCAATATGCATATCAATTCAATGCTGGAAATATGGATCCCGTTTGTCGGATATACAATCTTCCCATTCCCTATGTAATTACTCTCTCTTCCATAATAATCCCTCCTATACCCTAATAACTCTACAATTATTATTATAGTCTCGAGATCAATATACTCTATATCCATTATTACAGCTACTCCCTTATCATTCCCTCTACTCTATATTCCTCCTTTAAACTATCTCACTAACTTCTCTCTCCTTCCCCTTGTAAACACCTTTTCTACACCCACTCTCTCCCACCAACCCCTGTATCGATTCCTCTATAGCGCCTACCTCATAATTAATTCTTCCAATCCCTCCTCTAGTCACGTGATGCCTCTTCACGCCTTAACATCTCACCCCATACCCCACTTCCACCCCTGCTTCTACTCTCCGGTCGTTTATACCAGATCTACCCTCACCCACCACACATGTACGTACACCCCTCAAATGTCTGATCTACACCTCAAGATAGTCTACTCGATATAACGCTACCCCTAGCACGTACAACTCTCAACCACCCCACATTCTCATATCACTACGCGCTTACTTATGAGATCCAACCCTAGTCATCTGATCAATCTACCGCCTCCCTACGCTTAACACCTCACACAAATCTACCCCACTACCACCCCTCCCACAAGTCACACCAGCCCCTCGCATAGCCCCCGCCGAACCCCCCTCCATCGCGTGACAACGAGCAATAGATAATACTATCTACTGACCGCCTGCAATTTATCAGTTGTATTTTATCAAACTAATCTATTATTAAATATTTACACTTAGTCATATCTCGTCGCAAATATCTTCCTTAAAGATCTATTCCTTGGATTACCATAACCCCTCATATTATATTTGAGTATATGAATGAATTGTATGGCCTCGATATTACCTCAAGTTAGTGTATCCCAACACCTCATTATATCCTATCCACTGCCTACTCCAGTTCTCATTCACCTCCTGAGGTACCCTCTGATGTAATGCCACCATCAAACGATTCTAATACCATCCTAATCTTCCCCACCCGCTCTCTTCAAACTTCCACTCATTCTTACCGGTTTTTACATTCGCGCCCTTCCCTTAAACACCCAACATCTCCTCTCATTTTTTCCTTTGATTATATCTCATAACTTCTATACCTCCTCTGTGCAAAATTCCTCCATTTCCTTCCACCACTCGTCTGCACTACTCTAAACCCTAGTCCGCACAAATTATCTCGTATACTCTCTCTTATATAACTTCTCTATTTCCAACCCACACCTTACCACCTCTCATCACAAACCAGACCCATGACTGTCTAACTTGTGTGAATCACCCCTCTCATGCACGCTCCTACCTTTCACCCACCCAATGGAGACCTTGGAACGCTCGTCACCCCACACCTGCCGCCACACTCCCACCAAGTCCACTTCCTACTCCTGCCCCTGATACCAAACAGATCGGTCATCACCTTATCATCTCCCCTACCCCACCCCCACTGACTCTCAACCCACCAGCTACTACCACCGGTCTACGTCTATCACCCCCTCCCCCGTTTACCCACAGCCCCGCCCCGAGCCCTCAACCCCCCTCAGTCTCTCCCTCCCACTCCACCCTCCCACCCACACGGACTACCACCACCATGGACTATGCTCGCTCACATCTCTCAAACACCTCCAACGTCTGACTACAGCATACATATACCCTTAACTCGACTCCCACTGCGTTCTCATCATATGTCTTTTGCTCTTAGCTACATCTAATCCAACAGGCCCCAGTCCTAAATTGCTCTGATACCACACACTACTCGTCCCAATAACAAACTCCGGGCCTTGGTCCCCTCCTTCTATTCTCCTACACCAATGACACTCTCGCCGACCTTGCATATTGTACCCCAATCCTACTCCCCCGTCCCCCACCCCCAATATCTATCTCCAGCTCTCTTTACCCTATCCTCCGACTTTGTCCAACCTCTGTATGTCTCGCACATCTTATCGTACCCAATGCGTCTTCTTAAACCATGTCCCCCCGTGCATTACACTTCCTAGGCATCCATACCCGCATTAACTGACGCAGAGTATTATTGTGCACCACTCTCCTTCTATGATTTTCGATGTTAGACACATCCCACCCTAACATAACACACTTCCATTCAGCATAACTACATTATAACCGACCCTCCTCACTACCACACAACACCATTCACCTCTAGATGCGCACACCTATATCTAAGAGCTAGTCTTATCCACCACTTACCTTTTGCCAACCGTCTGAGTAACCTTCTTATAGTTTCTTCCGCTTCTTATAATCTCTATTCGCCCCTAGTTGTCATCTCACAAAATGTCCTTAGCTCAACACATCCTGTTGCTCTACTTTCTTGTGTACTTGTCATGTACTCTCTATGCCCCTCAGTAGTTGACACGCTACCATTGCCACTACCACACCACCTGATATCTCCCACCACTCACTTATTCCCTATTACTCTTCACCTCTGTCACCAACTTGTGATATTTCAGTGGTCCCCCAATCTGAGTGCTCGTCTTGAAGCAGCGTCCAGTAGGCAGGTTAGCAATTATCTACTCCCTGCTAACCAATACTATAGTAGTAGTCAACCCCTCATGACTAGTACTATGAAGCTAATAACAAATATTTATCACAGTTAATGCTGTAGCTACACAACAACGTTAAAAACCATGCTGTAGGGGACAGTGAAAGAAAGACAAAAAGTAGTACAGGTAACGGAGACACTTAAGAGTACACGAAGATCATGTAGTCCAAGTGAGCACCTAATAGTAGAAAAGACTATTCATCGGCTGACTATTTTTCCCCCTCTCTTTTCATTCGCCCTTACTCCTGCCATTAAACAAGAAAAGCAAATACCAAATTTATGTGCGTAGGAAAACATAAAACGCAGCAAGGAAACTTACTCTTAAGTCTCACCCCAAAACACAAATGTGGTTCTTCCGTGTCTATCAGAGAAATCTGTTTTGCAGCAAGGCGGCGGTTCATCAATCCTTATCTTAACACGTCCAGTGCTCCCGTGTTTTATTAAAAATGACGAACATTCTTCATTATCTTTAAACGGCACCCTCTGAGAGAATGACCGCATTTCTTTATCACTCTCCTCCCTACATTCGATACCCGCAACACACCAAGAGGACTACGACTCCCCAATACGCCAAACACCACCATTCCCTAGACCCACCTCCCATTGTTCAGCCCCTGTGTTGTCATTTAATATGTCTATGACACAACTCAAGATTAGGATCTTCTTTAATCATGAGATGACCACTCAATGAAAACCTGCTAGGAGAGACAACCTGTCCACCAACATGATATCGTCTGTAATGATAAATAGACCACTGTAGCCTCTCTACCCCATACCAGATGTGTCTCAACGCCACACCCCGTCAGCTCATATCCCTCAAGCTATTCACGATCTACCCAACCTTGAGATTCCTATTGACACACAACTAATGGTCATGGCCTACTTAGCAACTAAGCTAGGCCTGTCTTGCCATTACGAAGTTGTAGTGTCGTCCATGCATCTGATTTGCTGTGAATCACCCGCACCCACCTCCGTCAGACATGGCATTCTCCACCAGTTACCAATGTTTTACCCAATATCATTGTTCAACACATGATTTAAACGATAGCTAAAACACCGAACACACGAGACACCATTACCAACACTTCTAGCTTCGCGCAGCAGAACAATTATCATCAGATTTTATGAGCACGAAAAAGAATCGATCAATGTAGACATCCCATTATCATCTATCGAGTCGTCTACATCCTAAGATTTCTAAGTAGTGTAAACTATACACAATAGCTCATGGCAAGACCACGGATAAACAGTCCAGGAGCCCCACCAATGCATATAGTGACGTAGACACTGCAGCAACTGCACTGCACACACGTGACTCCTCCAACACGCAAATCAGACCAAGACTGACAACAGATACGTACTCCATACACACGCAGTTGAAATATATCAGGCAGCCCAGTGAACACTGCCCCGAAATGAGTTGCGATATTCCACAGTGCCAAACATATTTAAATTATATCGACTGGGGAGTTGCTCGGCTGTTTCACTGAGGAGCTGCAGGCTAGTGGAGGCTTGACTGGTACAGTGAGTATCTTCTACCGGTCCTCCACAAAAGATGACAACACCACAAGGAAGAGCAGCCAATGATCAGGATTCCCTTTTGTGCAGAAAGCCTGGAGAAGACTGGAAAAGACGTGGAAAAAACAAACCAAGAAGGGGGAGAGAAGGTAGGGGCAGTTAAACAGATGATACTGTGTATTGGAGGAGAGCCCCTTGACAAATTAGATCATAACCGATCCATAGACACCAATAGTATCAGAAAATACACACAAAAAACATACAGAGTAGTTTATATAAGTCAACAAGCGACGTAAAATGTCTTTACGTGTCTTCTTGTATTATCCCACCCCACCGCTACAGCAACCTAACGCCCACCAGCAGCAAGACCTTAATCAGCCTATCCGCTATGGCCAAGTGTCTACTAAGCCATACAGGCAACCCTGATACGACCATACCATAATATAATTATTAACACTGACAGATTATCGGCCTTAACACTGTATAGACTCTACAGTACCAGGTGTCTCTCTTAACCCGTTTACTTTTCCATGTCACATCCATATTATCGGAAGCCCCGCTTTCCTCACTTACTCCCCTACGAGAAAATCCAAAGGCCCCAAGAAAAGGGCGCGGCGACACATTCCAAGCACGAACTAAGCAACCAATCTTCCACCCCATCATCAAAGCACTCCCCTTGCCCAAGTTTCTCCACCTCTCCACACCCCCCGTCTTACGCCTACTTCCCCCCCTTTCCCCTCACTCACTCCCATTCTCCCATTTCTCACACCTCCGTCACCCTTGCTTTATGCCCTGACAGTTGTTACCCCTGTTATTGCTTAACTCATATCACTCTTTCCAAACATTATCACCTAGATGTCACTTCCCAATGACTTCCTCTATACCATCCCTCACTACTCATCCAGTGCCACTACCTCCACTGTCCCCAACTGTGCGAGCTCGCTTGTCTCTCCTGAATCTCTCTCTACCTTCTACCGTCACGTTCGTTTACTCGATAATACAGCCACACACAACACCAACCGTTATCTGGTTACTATATTCGCTACTCGAGCCTTGTACTACACCACACCATAGGCTATCCCACCCCACCCGGCTAGACAATGAGCTCTCATCAGCTGTGTGTTGTGGGTGGAGCCACCTGAGCTATAATGCTTTCTCTGTAACTACCGGCCCCTCAGCTGATGGCTATTAGATGGCTGCCGGACCCAGCTTAACCGCCCAAACGGATCAAAAATACAGAGCCTGAAAAGGAGCAATTGTAAACACGAAAGAGCAAGAAGGAGATGGGGAACCCAAGCAGGAGGGCTTCAAGTCAATTTAACTCAGATTAATTTATGTACCTCGTACCGCTATTGAAAGCTCAAAGTAACCCCAAGTCTCCATTACATAAGAGAGCCAAAAAGTAAATCTAGCACAAAAACCCACTCTGGACTAAAAGTCCAGAAACGGAAATTCTGGCATTAGAGAGTACAGTTCTTGGGGATAAGTTGATAAAATTTTTTGATGGATGGCGGGTTTGGTGCATTAATTTAATTGTATAATGGGCAGGATATTGAAAGCTAATAGCACAGACGGAGTTCTTGCAGAACTGGTTTAAAGCATATCAGACAACTAATTAGGACCAAGTCTACACTGGCATTAAAATGCGTCACAGTATGCGGAGATACAAAGACATAATTTCAACACCATCATTTTGGGACCAGATAGCTGGTAATTTTGAAAAGCTCCAGTGGAGATAGTTCATGATGAACTTCAAAATTACTTACCATGTTTCCAACAGAAGCCAAGTAAGGAGGTATATCAATATTCAGTATAGACTGGGATAAAATGTAACAGGTCACGAATGGGAAAAAATACCAATCCCAGTGATGCATGATTTTTGAAATGACTATTGTGGCTCTCGCGCCTTGCGGCGGCAAGGACCACCTTCAGATTGAGACAAAGCATGAAAGCCCCAACATATAAAGTGGTAAACCTGGAAAAGGAATTTGTATACAGGATAAATGATGCCTAAATACATAGTTTTTGTCGTGTTAACCTATTTCAAACCTGAAAGACTCAACCGTAATGGAGAAACAACAAGAAGACGGTTATAAAGAGTTGATTGATTGAAAGATTATGTCTTTGGGCGGTCGGACCCTGAGGGAGACGTGAGCGCTGAGGATGAATGAGTTTGAATAAACATCTAATGAGTTATGATTAGGTAGTCTAAACCACAGATCACGATTCCTGGTGAATCCTGGGTGGTGGCGTAAGGCCTTAGGAATGAAGGAGTTGGGAGCTCTGTGGTGGAGAATGGGTGGGCGGAGGGTCGAAGCTCACGACAGAAGAGCAGTCTCCATGCAGAGGGGTCTTTAAACATTGCTTGATACCCTGCGGATCTGATGACCTGGCCGAGGAGGAACGTGCGGATCCGCAGTTGATTGGAGAGCCAGTGAGGAGTGATGGACAAGACCGGGTGGTGAGTCTTCCATGTTGAATTTTTGTTTAAAACTATATGTGAAAAAAAAGAAATATTAGCTTTCCCTAAAAATATGTAAATCTGTATTTATCAACATCTACATATTTGCTGTTGTTGATTTCGCTAAAAGTGTTTCTTGGGCTGAGGGATGTATTTTGCTTGTGTGTGGGGTGGCAGAACGCAGGGCCTTACCCATCAGACACCAACGCCAGTTTCCATCTACTGAAATGATTTTAGTCACATTTGTAAAACATGAATAGGAATAGGCCACTTAAACCCTAGGGTATGACTGTGTAAGCGTTTTGTGACGTTGTGATTGGGGTAATGGCTCTAGAAAAAGCGCTTTGAGTGGTCAGTATGGCTAGAAAGATGCTATAGCAAATCACGCTGCAGTTACCATTTAATTGAGTATTGAAATAAAAAAAAAACGTTTTATTCATCTCTTTAAATCATATAAGATATGTGCCTGTGTAAAGAAAGAATCAGAAGGCTTTTGAAAACATTTGTGTATCTTATTCTAAAAGTGTTAAGTTACTTAATTTAGACCACCCAATAAGCTTAAGTAAAAAAATCAAAAAACGATAATAAAATAATATTCATACGATCATTACTACAAAAAACCATTACAAACAGGGAAGTGTTTTACTTAACTTTGCTAAATCAAAACCAAAAATGACTAAAAATTGTTTTAGATTATTAAGTTACTAACAATAAAGCACTGGTAATTCTATTCCAAGTTTTCATATGAGTGAGAGTCTCATACCTCCACCATGCAAGTGAAAAAGAACTATTACACAACAGTTTATTGCCTGCAAGAACACAAAGGATAATAAACACCCTATAAACAGACTGATTCCAACCAAGGGAAATAATCACATTATATAATGTTCATCTTGTACTTATGACACAAGTGCGCTGAAGGTAGTTCTTAATGCTGTTTCCTCTCTACCTCTTCATGGTGACACCTTGGGTTTCAGGTTGAGGAGGATCACCATGTGAAAGTAAAACACACACCTGAAAAACATACAAGTCTATTTGATATGCCCACACACAGAATTTAAAAGTGCCATATCTCTTGAACTCTTACACAGTTTGCCACCATTTCAAATACACCACATCCAATATATACTATTATGATAGTTATGACAGAGCAACACAAAGTAGAGCATACTGTAAAGGGGACCGGATCACCGAAATACGGTTCACCAAAGGTCTTTTTTAAGAGCAAACATTTTAATATGTAGGGCAGGCTTGCATTTGGGGGCTTTACTCTCCCATGCCCAAATAAAAACCAAATCATGGCTTCAAAATTGGCTTAAGAGGTTGTAACAACCTCGTGAGCAAACAGTATTCACAAAGATAAATAATATGGCAGATGGGCAAGAGAAAAAGGTGTAGAGAAGTTCAAATCTAAAGGGGTAGGTTCTAACCAGTTTTAAACCATCTCACTTTTCAATTCATCATCAGAACATGAAAGAGTGTAACTTGGCAAATTGCATCCAAAGCATGGCCGTCCACTTGATCCGCTCTGGAGGAGAGATTCCATGGCTCAGGTAAGAACGTCCACTGTATACAATAATAGTTCATAAAACATACACTTCACAAATCTGACCTCATGGATGTTCATCACTGAATAAAGCAAGAAAGAAGAGATGTTTGTGGTTCCCGCCAGCCATGTTAATGAAACAGAAAACATGGGTAAGAAGGTGCACAAGATGAGCAAATAGGAACTCTTCTGGCCTTAAATACAATACACACTACATGTGCGTGTCTAGCTGTCAGAGTGATGTAAAAGAACGGATAAATGATGCAGGAAATCACAGAATAGGGTTGGAGGCAAAGGTTCTTGCAGCCAGATTTACAATAGAATAGTTTGATCAGATGCTGTGGTAGAATGCCCAGTAAGTCAAAACATAAAATTTCAAGTAAAATCTAGGGCAATTACTGCAAAATGGCTCTTTACAGTATGATCTCAGTACAGACCACTATACAATCTGGCAGCAAGTGAGAGTGGCTAAACACATCTTTCAGATGCTACTACGCCAAAAAGTAAAAGTAGTTCCTGTAATCTCACAAAAGGCGGATGCCGGTTATACCTGGAGGCGCTTCTTAAGTGCGGACCATCACGGGTCCTACTGGGCAAGTGTCTGGGTCACTCAGTGCCAAATACATGGTGGACTGTCAAACATATGCACATAGACAAGATATGTGCATGTGAACAACAAACTGCACACGCATCACCCTGCAAACCACAGGTGCCCCAGTGATTACAGTAAATACGTGACTGTTGAATACTGCAAATGAAACACAGATGCATACATGATTGCATAAAACTGTTCTTGCTGTCATGACTGCAGTGGCCTTTGCTGCTTGATCAATGTGGCACAGTTGACCTCCTGGATATCCAGGTAGAGACATTCCTTAAGACTGGAAAGAGAAATATAAGATGTGTGTGGAATGGAAACGGGGCATGTTTTTACTCTAAACAAAAGAGAAGGGAAAAGTTAGTTTAGCTAAGAATAACCTCTCAGTGAAAATTTGTCTGTTTATTTTTCTATGACTGTGGGCAAGTATTTCTTTTTTTAAGATCCGGTTTCTCACTCTATCTGGTTTCTCGTATGCACTATGGAAAAGAACTGATTAATGTAAAAAGTAGAGTCTCCTTAAAATATGCCTCTAGCTCATGTCGTGTCGATACATGTGTTGTATCATGGTTCCTAGAGAAGTAGAGAAAAGTAAATCCTCTATGGATAAGCTACTTTATCTTTGTGTGTCTATACCTTCCACCATTCACCCCTCCTCCTTGCTCTCCTACTCTTTGATTTTTCTCTTTAGTCTGCCTCCTTAAAGAGCTGCAGAGTGCGGGTCTTTTGTGCAAGCTCCATGTGAGCTTGTCTGTCGTGCATTGTTCCCCTCTTCCTCAATAAGATGAGAAAAGCTTGAAATAACAATGTCTTGGGGAGGCGTAAGGCCTTCTGCTCTGTTTCATCTCTTCTCTCTCTGTTCTTGCTTCTTCACATGACAGTGATGCTTTCTGCAGATCTTCAGCAGGTGTGGGCCTTCCAAACTCCTTTGAGACAAATTGCACGTTCATCCCCTCTCAAACGCCTACATGAAGGCTGTAGCGTGCGCATGTACTAAAGAAGAAATGAGGTAGGAAGCCATCTGTCTTATGAAACTAGAAGTATGTTTTCCATCTTTGTCTGGAAAAAAAGCATCTTTATTAACCATTACTAACTGGGTAAGAATAACACAAAAAACACACAAGAGTTCAACAACTTGAACCCGTGTCAGAGGGAGACAAATGCATGCACACCATGCAGCTATGAGACAGGAATATCAGGATCTGACCTGCTGACTGTGAGGAGGTCATGTGTGAGGCGAGGCCCACAGCCGCTGTGCCCACCAACACCAGAATGTGTGACGTTTCAGGAATCTAAGCAGCATCATTCTGCTTGACCACACAAGAACAACACAGGACATCATGCATACATAAAAAAAAAAAGTAAAGCTCAACTTAGTAGCTTGGTAATAGCCTCAACAAAGTCTGCAATGCATATATGTACACAGTTTTTTCTAGGTTTATTGAGTTCATGTTCTGTACACTGCATGGACCCATTTCTGCTTTAAAAAGCTATTTTTTTGCCTTTTTGGAATATTCACATTTTCTGAGAAACAGAGTTTTGATTTTTTTTATTAGTTGTAAGCTCTAATCTTATATTATATATATTATATATTATATTATATTATATATATTATTGGAAATAAATATAAGAAATATGTCACTGTGTAATCAATCTATGCTATAATTTGTTTTACTTTTTAAATTGAATTACTGCAATTAATTAACTTCATGGTGATATTATTAATTACTGAGATGCACAACCCAATAGCACAGTATAGATGTAAGCAAATTTATTATTTTGGCCAGGGTTAGGTAAAGGGTTAGGGTTGCAGATACAACCGTTATTTGCACTCATCTGATTCCTGTAATTAATGTCTATCTGTAACAGTAGCAGCTGTGGGCCCAATTTCATGTGTAGTTCTGAAGAATACCCCTATATTTAGAAAAGGTGACTGGTTCTTTCAGGAAAGGCTAAAGAAATAGCTAAATTAAATACATTAAAAACAAATTTAATTTGATCAGTTGTGTAAAAGACATTTTTTCAGCCCCTTTTTTAGGAAACACCATGCTGCACACAGAGTTCCCACAAGCTGTAGTGTCTGTGTTCTCAATTGGCAACCTGAGCTCACTAACACATCAAAGAATATGTGATTTATTGAAAGTGTGTACTTAATGTTGTGTATATATTGTCAGGTGACTTCACGTATAAAACTGGTTACAACTAAAAACCTTCAAAGGCATTGCAGTGGTTACACATGGCTTCCCAAACCTCCCTGCTTCTCCGGAAAGCACCGCCTCGTTATCCCTCTCCCATCTAACCAACAGCCCTACAAAAGTCCCCCTTTTCTTGTGTGTGACTGTGTGCATGCATGGATATACATTTAGCATGTGCCGTCATGTGTGCAGGTTGGCATACTGTATGTGTAAGTGACATAATTTTGTGTGTATATATCAAGCTGTGTTTTTGCAGGAGCCCATGCTGGCCGCAGTCACTTTTGATGGATATCTACTCTGGCTTTGGAGAGCTGCACGTTTTCCAGTGGGTGACTCATGGGGCTTCTGACAGATGCCTGTACCATTTTACTGCTACTGCCATTGCTGCTGCTCCTTCCCCTCAACCCCAAATGTGTGTGCTTGAGTTTGTGTAGCGCAATGAATAAGTGTCCTGTACATTTGCTGGTTGTGGTTGTAGTTTCCAAATTGTGCTTATGGACTTTCCACTCATCTTTCGAACAGCAGACGAGGAAAGGAAAAGGGTGGGGGGGCTGGGCAACAACTATTCTTTAATGACACACCAAACATGCTCAGACATTCACAGAAATGCGTCAGTCTGGGTTGTGAGGTGGCTGTTCTGTTGGTGTCAGACTGAAAGGAATATCAGTTGTTTACCTACACAAGGATAAATAATCCATGACATGCAGAAATGTTGAAAAGGAAACCTGAAAGACTGTGTGCTTTATTTCATATTATTTGTTCTTATTATTGTTACTGTAATTAGTAAACACCAGAAAGGTTGTACTTCAAATGAACAGAACAATCTATGCTATTTCTTAATTTAACCTAAAGAGGCACATGTATGTATTTAGTATTGTGTACACATTTATAACCACTTGTCATGATTTTAAGGTGTTTGAGTTTTTCTTTTGGGTTTTTCCACTCTTCATGATTTTGTTTTCCAGGTGATGCTTTAGTTTATTACTTTAGATTTTATTGCTTACTTGTTCTGTTTATGGTGCATTTTATGTTCTGTTACTTTTGTAAGGATTTCCCTTTGTTACATTGTGTCTTTGGATTTCTGTATAGTTCCAGTCATGTTTTGTTTTCACTTGCTGCCTCTGCCATAGCAATCAGCTTCATCCGGTTCACCTGCTTATTGCCTATTAATCTCATGTTTTTCACTTGTGCCATGATCTTTTCATGCTCTGCTTTTCTGGTTCCTCCTTACAGATACATACTACTTATGCCAAGCCTGTCCATGTATGCGGCTGTTACCACCTGCCTGCTGTAACTTTGAGCTGAACAATGATGTATTTTACATGAAATACTTAAAGTGAACACAATTCATTCTGACTTCATTTATCAGCATTCTGACCACTCAAATTGTTTTACACTAGAGCGACATTAACCCAGTCACACACCTTTAGTCAGAGCTGTAAGCAACTTGGGGTTAAGTGGCATGCCAAGGCATGCCTCGACATGTTACTAGGGGAAGCTGTAATCGAACCCACAACCTTTCATTTGCAAGACAACAATTTTACCCACGAGCCCACATTTGCTCACATAATTCATGCAGTAAGAGCTCAACATTTTCCCTTAAGATGAGCTGAGTGACTGCCGTGTGTATGTAAGCAGAGAGCTATGAACATGAATGAAATCAATTTAACCTGGCTGAACTGAATTTAGAAGTAGTTTTTGTTAATAACAAACTATCAAAACACTCTAAAAATTCATTAAATCCTAATTTAAATTTACATATCCATCTACAGGGACTAGCAAAGTATTCATACATCTTGAATTTGGACATTTTGTCTTGCTAAAACCCCAAACTTCAATGTATTTTTAATAGGAATTTATGTCATAATGTGATGTATGATTGTGAAATGAAATGTAAATGATGATATGGATCTATGCACCACCTCCAGAGTTATCATGGACAGTTAGGAAACTGTCCTTGCCCATAGGAATGCTAAAGGGGTATAGATATTGTTGGCAAGCTATAAATTGAGGGTTTTTTGGGTTCTACTGGATTTTTGATTGCACTTGGTTTTTACAGTGGGCAAGCAACAGGTTAACATGGAGAAATATCTATGCAGTTTCTAATTTAATTAATAAATGATAAACCATTGTTGTGGTAAGTGATTATCAATCTAGTAACTAGTAATTTCGAATAGTTTTGTGTATTGGTCTGAATATCTTGTCACTATTGGAATTGGAAAAAAACTTTAATATAAGGAGGATATCTTGACTGTGGTAGGATGTGTTTTTGGATGCAAAATTTGTTTATTAATAGTTTCATTTACTTTAATAACCTCTGTAGGTCTGAATCTGTTTGGATTTTGTACATGAAAATGACAACCTCACAGTTTAATCAACTCAAGCAAAAAAGAAAACTTCTGTCCCCAAAGTCAACATTGCTGTAGGGAATCAATCGTATTCAAAATTTTGTGACTAATCTTTGACTGCTGCACAGTAATTAGTAAATCTTGCTCAAACCTGTACTCTTTCATGAGGGTATCCTACCTACCTTGGAATCATTCAGAGGTTATGGAAACACAGCTCATCCCAGCACAGCACATTCCTATTGACATGTCTGTCATTTTTCCAGGAAAGGGCAACAGGAGAGTGAATGAAATCTTCTGGGTTTGGTGCATGTGTGAATGAATCGACCACCTAGGCGGGAGTCCTGGATAATTCTCTCCAGATGAGAAATGTCAAACTTCATTTGCCTGTTCCAGCTGAGCCCGACATGAAGCCTTTTATCAGGGATAATCCCTGGGTGGAAACACTTAGTTCTGTTCGGCCTGTTTCAGTAAATCCCATCCTCATCTGTAAGCAAAGAAGTCACCGCTTTTACTCCTGTTTTCATGGCAGACCTTTTTGCGTTGAGGTTAGCCTGGACACTATGTGACTACAACCAGATTTAGCTGCCCACAGAATGCTTAAGTTATATAATTTGTGTTTGTTATACAAATACTAAATATTCATTAATGGTTCTTCTATGGTTCCTCAAATGCTTTCTCATTATTTCGTGTCAGCTCTTTAATATCCACAGGGACTTATCCCCCTGAATTTCTAGAAATAATCCTAAACCAATATTGACACATGCTAAAGAAGTTCACCTGCGGTGGAGGAGTTGGGCCAGAGCACTGTGAAGAGGGTCGTGCAACCGAGGCCAAACCACAGGGCTGCTCAAGGAGGAGAGGATGGTCCAGCGGAACAACGCTGCATCAAAGAAGCCAAGTTTGCTCACCCAACCTCATCTCCAGGCTTCTCCACCTCTGAGGCTTATGTCTATTTTCAGAAAGGCAAACACAAGAGCAAACACCACAAACTCTATCATTGTTGCTATCATTTCCAAAAAGCAGGGGAAAAATTAATTTTAGAGACCTGGCATAAAAGCTTGTGTGTGTACTCTGTTGTGAGGCAGACACCTTTTCATAGTTTCCATGTGTTTACTCATGCAGGTTTAGAGTCAGTTTGCAGCAGCCAGTCACCCCCTACTTGGTATACCCAGGACTTTGGCTCAGCTGGACGTGGATTTGGCCGGGGACTGTCACTCCGGGCGCCAGTTCCAACCTAGCGCCAAGGTGATGAAGGAAGACTCTGTCTCCCGTAACCCTTCTTTCACCCATGTCCACAGAGGTAAGGAGGCACCCAGGGAACAGGATGGCTGGCATCTATGGTTACATTCACACAACTGACAGAGCGTGGTTGGGTGTTCTGAGTGGGATGGTGCCAGCATGTCTCTGCCAAAAGCTTGCTCTGCAGCTGTTAGGTATTGTTAACCACCTCCATCTCTTCACTGATATCCAAGCATTTACATGAATACCTTCAAAAGGTTTAACTTCTCCACTTTTTCTCATGTTGCAAACACAAATTTAGTGGTTTTTTGGGGGGATTTTATGTAATAGACCAACACATAAGTAGTACATATTTGTGAAGTGGAAGGAAATGATCCATGGTTTTAAACGTGTTTTTATAAACACAAAACTGTTTATATTCCTCTTTACACCAGCGCTGTTTACTCTGATACCTCTAAATAAATCTATAGTAACCAGCTGCCTTCAGAAGTGCGGGTAACTTAATCTTTATATAAATCTAGCTCTTCTGTGAAGTCCTCAGAGGTTTGTTTGAACATTAAAGAACAAAGAGCATCATAAATATCTAGGGACACAGCCGACAGGTCATGGATGAACTTGGGCAGAAAAGCATGGTTAGAGTATAAAACAATATCCTATGTTCTGAATGTGGTCTATGGACAGGGCTATACAATAGTATGCTGGCAGTATACCACCAATGCCTACTGAGCACATTTTTTATAAAATGGGAATTCTGGATAAAAGACGTTCACCTTCCAGCTGGGCAGCAGCCCTAAGCTGGTAGAGCCATTTGCCAAAAGACTCGATGCATCACTTTCTTTCCACTTCCTAATTATGCTATCTTGTGTTGGTGTTTTAGCATTTAACCCAAAACAATTATATTGAAATTTGTGATTGGAAGATGACAAAATATGCAAAGCTCAAGGAGTTAAGTTGTTTGTTTTTTTTTTCAAATCGCTGTTGATCTTTAAAAATCTGCAGCCAGTTTAAAAAGCAGTGATGGTTACCAAGTTGTATAGATGAGGTCTAACAAAAATTGTTCAAAGTTGTTATCTATTGTGTGCTTTTTTTTAAACTTATTTGCTTCCACAAATAAAAAGGAGCTCATTTTGAAATTGCAATGGTAAAATATACGTTTAAGGATTTCCCCCTTTCCTCAATTTTCTTTATTCTTCTACCTTCAATCTCATCTAAATTTTCCTTCAAGTAAGGACATAGGCACATTGGTGAATTTAAAAGCGCTACCCTAAACAGGTCCTCCTAAATAAGGAGTTTTGACAATGGTCTATCATCTCAGTGCCATATCAAAGCTGCCACTAATGATTTGATGATGGTTGTTGGTCCCCGCATAAGGGTAGGGCCTCTTGCTTTAGAAAGCTGTGTGTTCATAATAGTGGTTCCTTTTGACTCTGATTTGAGCCTTCATTTCAAGCACTATAGAGGAGCCCAGCTTCCCTACTTGCATCGTTGTGATCTTAGTAGCCATCAAGATCTGACTGCATTTCAACAGAGGAATTAGAGATGAAAGCAAAATGAAAATTGCATTTATTTCCTTTCTGTTTTGCCATTCACCACGTTTCAGCCAGGGCCCCCACATGAGCACCACTGCTTGCCACCTGTTTTGTAAAAAAACAATGTTCAGCATGAGCATTCCCAAATCTAAAGGGGGATAAAAGGAGAGGAGAGGTAAAGGCGAAGCATTCAGTTTGAGCATGTCAAGCGCATACCGGGGCTCAGCTCACAGATTCCAAAGGCAAGCTGATGGAAGCGAGCCAGGCTCCTTTACACGGGACAGGAGGAGAAATGAAAAATGAGAGAGAGGACAGACAGAGATGGAGTGAGCTGAGCTGCAAGGAGGGGGCATTAAAAAGATTTTCTCTTTAATCAAAAATTCTCAGGATGCTGATCGAAGAGGGGAGGAAGACGGGGAGAAGGGGAGAAGAGAATGACAAAGACAAAGGTGAGAAGAGCGAGAAGCACTGCAGCTGGAGTGTCTCAAAGCCTCCCACCTCTCACCCCATAACCCCTCCCTGCCTTCTGTTTGCCCCCATACCCAACTAATTCCACCCCCAGCAAAAAAAAGTTACCATTTTCTTCCTACTGCCCCAAAATGTAGCGGATGAAAGAGAAAGATGAATGCAGCAGCTCATGGATTAAGGATGCAGTGTGAATTGTTGACCTCAGCTGCCAGGTGACAGAGAGGCTCTGAGGGAGCCAGGCACCGCTTTACCAGGATTGATGGTCCAGGGAGATTCAACAAGACAACCGAGCCGCGAGTGGTTTGTCATGTTCTCTCCAATTTGTCTTTCTCCCACACACGGTCACATAACAGTCCTGACTCCCAGACATTAAGCTCTTAGGTGAGACTTAGAGGGTTGGTTAGGCTCAATGTTGAACAACAACAAGTCTTCCTTCCAGAATCAACTCACTGACAAACTGTTCCTTAGTCACAAGAAATATGGATTAAAACACATTGTGCCTAAGAGCACAGAGGACAAGAATGCCTCAGATTTGACCTTTCACCTATACAAGCATGGAATTTCTTTGAGCTCCTTCAAAATGACCCTGTATAACTTTGGATTTAGTCAAAACAAATGTCTCATCCATGTACGTGGCTGCCAAAAATTTCTACAAGTTACTCTTACATGAATGATTTCATTTTGCTAATTTAGAAACTCAGAAGGCTGTGAAATAATTCCTACTAACCTTTAATATAGCTGTTTATGTGTAAAAACCAGAATGTAAGCCTGTCTTTTACTCAACAGAATGAATGTTTGAAACTTTGTAAAGTGAAATAGCTTCAACCATTAGTTAGTATCGTTAGTCGCTCTGAGTCTGAGAAAGATTTTAAGAAAAATATATAAAAATTTAATTTGTTACTGCCTGTCTATCTCACAAATTAGCTACGGTCTGCTTCTGGTAGGTATAGTAGTCACTGATGGTAACTCCTCTGCCAGAAGCAAATTCTCTCTCTAGTGTTTATATATTAATTAATGTAAATACAATTTCTAGTGTTGTTGCGTGTATAAAGGTTTTGCAACATGACAGTGCAATTTCATCTTACTTATCAAATGTATATCAATAAATAATTTGTAAAGATTTATTACTTATAATACCAGAGGAACAATATTTCTCCAAATGTTGCAATGTTTAACAAGATAATTGAGACTGAATTTGTTTGTGCAATTAAAAGACTTCAACTATTTTTATCTAGGAAGTAAATCATGCAATACTTGAACCACCATGAGCCAACAAGATTTCATACGTCATTCATGACGTAACTAACCAAAATGGATGCAACCCTTCAAAGGTGCTTCACTAAACACTTTCTGGTTGTCTCGTCAGATGCTTCAAAGACTCTCCACAGTACTTCCCATCACCAGCTCTCAGTAAACTGATTCTGGGATCTAACTTAACTTTAGAATCTATCAGGAAGGTTTTCTCCTACCAGGTCAGAGGGGCCTGATCAACCTTTCAAGATCTGATTGCATTAAAAATGCTTTTGTTTGCATCCTCTGCTATATTAATTAATCTTATTTTGAATGTATTTTAAATTCAGCCTCTGTGTGGTAAGCCAGTAAACCAATATGAAGAGCTTTCAACTTTAGCATTAGTAATTCAATTAATCCTGTTCAAAAGTCAGGAACCTCCAAAAATTCAAAGACTGTGAGAGTAGAACTGACAGCCTGTCTCTTTCTAGTATTACCAACAGACTGTCCATTCACCCAATCTGTCCCCTTAGTCTAGAAATGGAAGTTGACAGAACAGCCTTTGTCGAACCGAAGTATATCACTCTTTTTAGTTTTATTGTGCCAGTTCTGGTGCTCAGAACTGATGGTATTTTAAAGAATTCATAAATAATATGTAAAAAATTTTTGTTAGACTTCTGAGAGACAATAAACTCTCAATAAATCTTAGATTTGATCATTTAATTCATTCATTCGTCAAAGAACTTTGCACTTTGATCAGAACTTTGTTGATTAATTAGCGTTTGTATGGGTGTTTGTTTAAGTTATTTCATCACTAGGGAGTAGATCTTATCTTAATTTATATAAAAATGTATTCTTAATTTCATTAGTTAATAGCTCTTAATTATTTTAATCAATTGCTGAACTGTAAGAAAACAGATGTCTGATGTTTCATATCTAACACATATGGGAACTATTTTTTTGCCACCTAGTGGTCAGTGTGTGAATAATATCCGAGTGTGATTTTATGGTCTTAAACTGTTTTTGACATGCTGTGATGATGGACCAGAATGGACTGTGCAAAAACATATAATGTCATTTAACTTCAAAGCCCTGTTAAGTAATAGTAGGATCAATAAAATAATCAATATGCCTGAGACTGCTACATTAGTTAAATTGCTATTGTCTCTTCTGCTTGTTGCCTGTCCTCAGCAGTGGTTTCCTAGCAGTTATTTTACCATGAAGGCCTGAGTCACACAGTCTCCCTTAAACATGGTTCTTGAGATGTGTCTGTGCCTAGAAACTCGTGTGCATTGACCTGTTCTTAATCTGAGCTGCTGTCTAACCTGCGATTCTGATACTGGTGCCTCGGGAGAACTTATTCGTAGCAGCACGAGGTGACTCTTGGTCTTCCTTCCTGGGTCGGTCCTAATGTGAGCCAAGTTTATACTGTAGCGCTTGATGGTTTTGCGACGCAATTGGGCGACACTTTCAATGGTTTCCACAATTGTTCTGACGACTGACCTTCATCCTTAAAGTAATGATGGCCACACGTTCTTTAACGTAGCTGCTTTTTCTTGCCATAATCCAAATCGCGAACAGTCTTATTCGTAGGATATCAGCTGTGTACTGTATCCACTCCTGCCAAACACAACTGATGTCCCATAACCCCATTTATAAGGCTTGAAATCCCACTCATTACACCTGAACAGGGACACTGTGAAGTGGAAAAAAACCATTAGGTGACAACCTCTTGAAGCTCATCAAAGATTACCAGAGGTGTGCATAGCAGTAATCCAATAGCAAAAGGTGGACTACTTGAAGAAACTAGAATTAAGACATATTTTTCAGTGTTTCACACTTTTGTCAGTAGATATTCCACATGGTTAATTCATAGTTTGATGCCCTCAGTGTAAAACTACAGATTCATAGTCATGAAAATAAAGCACAAAACTTGGAATGAAGGGCTGTCCTAAATCTTTGGTCCGTAATTATATAGTATTTAATTGCAGAGTGAATCGAAGCCTGAGAGAAATACAGATATCAACTTCCTCCTGTTCTGTGGAATAAGGGGTCAAGGATTCATCCGTAAGACTTATTTTGCAAAATTTTGAGGCCGACTTGTTTATGAACGATTGATCGAATTGAAGTTTAATTTTGCCACAAGGGAGAGAAAATGGGTTGAAATCACCACAATGTGGGAGATAGGGAAGAAGGGAAAAACAGCTAGACGAATACATTGGGTAGGCTAAAATAGAAAATATTGAAAAGATGTTGCATAAATTTGGGTTTAACTTAATACCAAGCAATATGAGCTCCATCCTTTCGAGACACAGTGGCATCCCAGGCCAGATTACTGTCTCCACTGCCGCTCAGCTGGACCTCTCTGACAAGCAATCCTCCATCTAGGAGGCCGTGTAAGCCATGCCATCAGAGGCTGGGGTTAGGGTCAGAGGTTGGAAGTTACAGGGTTGACAGATCAGAGAGATTGATGTCCGTTGACAAAACTTGAGCCCAGCAGATCTGCCTGTTCCCTCGGGGTCAGATGAGAAGGGGATCAGAGAAACTGATACAATTGCCCATCTCCTTCTTATCCACAGAGACGCACACAGTTTGTCTGCCCCCAGTGAACACAACCCTTAATGCTACCCATACTGCCCTGTCATGTCTTGTTTGGTCATGTACTACTGTAAGAGGAGGCCTCAGTAAAATTTGAGCACTGACATATCGCTAACTGTGAATGCCTGCTGCAAGTGTGGCTGTCAGCTAGAAGAACACAGACTGTCACAGGAAGAATGTAAGATGTGAGCGACTATAGCCCATCCATACATGCTGTCCAGTACAGTGGTCATTCATACCTACAGGACAACGGCTTTAATTCCAATAATTAAAATTGCTGTTTAAATTTGGTCTGATCTGATCAGAGAATCTCCGTCCACATGGCTTTGTCACGAGCATAAGATGTTTGGGTTTTGTTTGGTTTCCTTGCCATTTCTCCACCTCAATATTTGAGCTCCTGTTCTCTCTGTTACTTGTAGGCTTTTTCTTTTGCTAATTTCTCTTTTAAACTACTCACCTTCACCAAGTTTTTTCATGGCAAACTAGAACTATGTCGTATTGCTTTATAGCTTTATGTATTTTTATTGCTTTTTTAAAATTTTCATAAATAATAGTTTTTCTCTCAACATATTTCCCACCTGAGGTGTGGCTCTCTGCTGCTTCTTCGTTGTTAGCATGGGGCTCTTGGCTGCATCTTTTTATTAACCTTTATTCAATAAAAGAAATGCACTGTTCAGGTTTTATTTTTTTAATTATACATTGTCTTCATGAATCATCAGATTTAAAAAGACCTCTTCAGGATTTTCTGGTTTGTTATTAGAAGATCTATCCTAATTCCTTCATGTTAGAATGATTTACCGCAAGTAAGAAGGATTTCAAATCTAGCATTTAATTTTATCTTGCAGAATTCTAAACAAATAATAATATAGAAGCAATAGTTGTAAAAAATATGACTACCTCTATAGAAACCTATCAGATGGGTCAGTTAGATTTTAAAATAATTTTCAAATGACCCTATAAAAGCTAAGAGTAAACATTTAACAGTTGATGTAAATTATCATAATTCTAGAAATTGAACATCTCAAATAATATAAAATTTTGTGTCTAAATGTTAAAAACTGAACAGAAATGTACTCAGAGGGGTATGTAGAGAAATAAACAGTAGACAGACTGTGCCTCATATTTTGTTGTGATATTAGATTGATCAGACAGTTCCCTCTGGTGAAAAAAAAAATGCCAGGAGTGTAGGATATGTTATGCTGAAAGCTGCTATTAGAGCAGATCCTTCATTCACCCGTTACATGAAATCACCAGTGTGGAACGCCCTCTCCAGCTTCCTCCTGAGGGAAAGTGACATACTGCTAGATATATATCGTTTGAAGATATGTAGAAAGTTGTAAAGGTTCATTTGCATGGTGTGGTTCCATGTCCCTTGACACACATGTCGGTGCAAGGCTTCTGAAGAGTGACTGCAATGAAGAGACGTCAAGTCTAACTATCCCTTCAAGGTGGTATTACACTGCTGGAGTAAATGACGAACAACCTTTGAACTTAGGGCAAATTTTAAATGGAATTTGGATGACCTCATAAATAAATGCAATAAAGCAACCTTTAAAGACAAATCATAAAGCCTGTAAATGATATTTTCATGAAATTTTAGAACTCTTATTAGTTCCTCAAACATGCCAACACTGGACAGACCTGATTCACCTTTCTTTTCTTTTTTTTAATTAACCGTACACATTATTGATTTTTTTTTGGTGAACATCTTAAAAAGGTATTGTTAGACCATGAAATTTTCCACTTTTGTCACATTATTATATTTTCAACTGATTTAATGTAACAGATCTACACAAAGTAGCACATTTTGGTAAGGGAAAAGGAATCTGATTTGTGTTTGGACTGTTTTGATCCTGTGGAGCTTCCTGAGTTATCCGAAATATGAGCTTGTTAGACCCAATCCCAATCAAATTATTTAGGGAAGTGTTCCCTCTGATTACCAGCCCCATTTTAGGTATGATTAACCTATCCTTAGTAAAAGGATATGTACCACAGGCTTTTAAGGTAGCTGTAATTAAACCTTTACTTAAGAAACCTTCGCTTGATCGAGATGACTTGAAAAATTACAGACCTATCCAATCTTCCATTCTTATCTAAAATTCTTGAGAAAATAGTTGCTAATCAAATGTGTGAGCATTTGCACAGCAATGACCTGTTTAAAGAGTTTTAGTCAGGCTTCAGAGCTCATCATAACACTGAAACAGCTCTGCTGAAAGTCACTAATGATATTCTTATGGCCTCAGATAATGGACTTGTGTCTGTACTGGTCCTGTTAGATCTCAGTGCTGCATTTGATACAGTCAATCATAATATTCTTTTAGAAAGGCTGGAATATGCTCTAGGGATCAGGGGAACAGCGCTAGGCTGGTTTAAATCTTATTTGTCTGACAGATTCCAGTTTGTTCATGTAAATGATAAACCATCTTTAAACTCCAGGGTTAATCGTGGAGTACCACAGGGTTCAGTACTTGGGCCAATACTCTTTACTACAGTATATATATGCTTCCAATAGATCAAATTATCAGGCAGCATAGGATAAATTTTCTCTGTTATGCTGATGATACTCAGCTTTACTTATCCATAAATCCTGATGAGCCCAACCAGTTAGATAGACTTCAAGCATGTCTTGAAGACATAAAAACTTGGATGACTTTAAATTTTTTGCTTCTAAATTCAGACAAGACAGAAGTTGTTGTCTTTGGACCGGAGTCTTTAAAAAAAGAAACTGCTTAGTCAATCATTTAACCTGGATGGCATTAAATTGACATCCGGTAATAAAGTAAAAAACCTTGGTGTTATTTTTGACCAGGACATGTCACTTAAATCCCATATTAAATAGGTTTCTAGGATTTCCTTCTTTCACCTCAGGAACATTGCCAAAATTAGAAATATCCTGTCCAGAAGTGACGCTGAAAAACTAGTCCATGCATTTGTTACTTCAAGGCTGGACTATTGTAATTCTTTACTATCAGGATGTCCACAAAATGCAATTAAAAGCCTTCAGCTGATTCAAAATGCTGCAGCAAGAGTTCTAATGAAAATTAAAAAGATAGATCATATTTCTCCTATTTTAGCTTCCCTTCATTGGCTCCCTGTTATTGGGACCACAGCCATGGTTACAATGTGAAAGGCCAGTACAGACTTTCCTGGAACTTTCAAAATAAATTACATTAACCTACTTCCGGCACAGCCAGGAAACAGGGTAACTGCGCACTTCCTGTGACATCATTGTCCAAATAAAAGCACCGCTCTTGCTACATCCTGCCTCTACCATCCGGACTCCACTGCGAGGCTGTCAGGAGAGACAGCGCGCTAATGTCTCTTTGCTGGCAAACAGACATAACTCTTCAACTGGATCCGAGAATTTCATACGCTCATCGATCATATGCATTAAGTTAGGTACGAATGAATCACTGTTTGTGTATCCAGTATTCATTCATGAACGGGATAATTGAGGTACAAGCGTTGCTTGACTTTCTCTTTGAGGCCTGCAGAAGCAAACTGTGTTCCAGAGAATTCCCTGCAGAGACGCCGTCTCTACGGTGCCTAGTGGAGCGGTTTCCCGGTCTGAAAGGAGGACAACGGCACCACCGTGGTTACAGTAACTGTGCAGTTGGTTGGCGGACAGAGCGAGCCGTCTTCCACCCACAGCTACGGAGGTTAGCTGAAGCTAACCTTTTGTTCACAGAGCTTTCTTCAAACTTCGTCGTCGCCCTGACAACTCCTCCTCAGCACGGTTCATACGAGGTTAGGGGTTTGGGCACAGAGAGTGATTTAGGATGAAATGATCTAAACGTTTTCATTTTATGAAGTTGGTTTTGTTTGTGAAACTCTGCTATCTTAGTGCTAGCAGGCTATCTGCAGCACACATTCTCAGTTTTGTGTTCTGTGTTTGTGTGTTTTTAAAGTTAAGACAAACTTTATTTAAAGGGGTGATTTTAACACAGAAGATTGATCATAACGCGCCGTCCGCGCTTATGCATTTCAACCCTGTTATTAACAGTATTTTAAAGGTGTGTGTTTGATTCTGGTGCTACGCTATCAGTTTCTTTTGTTAGCTTTAACTGCTAACAGCTAAGAACACGGGATTCCCTGCTAAAGAATTTTTAGTTAGTTAGTTTTCAATCCAGTAAATAATATTTCCCTAAACATTATTTTGCTAGACTTGATATCTAAGTAACACAATTAAGCCCCATTTCTCCAGAAAGATTTGGCTCTTTTCCAAAATATTTCCTTGAATATTTTACTACTTCCTTAATATTTCTTTGAATATTATTTTAATAAGTAAAGGCAGCTAATGAGACACCGTTGCGAATTGGTCATCCAGAAGGTTGGTTTTATTCAGCAGATCATTCTTTAAAACATTACTTTATTAAAATATTTTATCTGATCTTGCATTGTGAATGGTTGTTTAAACGTTTGCTGTTTATTGCCTAAGTTGGTTCCAAGACTAACTTCACGTCACTTCCAGATTCTTCAAGATGATCCTTGGTTCTCAAACATAAACATTGCATGGTAATGTTGCATCACTCTTTTGGTCATGATTTCAACCATCTTTCAACTTGTTTATATTGTACATAGCCCATTAGTCTTAGTTAGTTGGATTGTTTTGCATAGTAAAGAGTTTGTTGATTGAAATATGTTTGACTTTGGGTTGACTTATTTTTGTTAATAAATCCTTGTATTTTAAGAAATTGTGTGAATTCATTCCATGTGTGTGCAGAGTTTTGCTGTTCAATAATGTCAGAGCTTGGCTCACCCTTTTCGATTTTGTTCTAATACCATCGCCTTACTGGGCTGGTATTTACAGGACAACCCTTAACAGACCGAAATATTATTTGATAAAATATTAAAGTATATATATGAAATATTAAATAATGTATTCAGATTCTTAGTCACAACACTGTTAAATCCAGAACAGAATTTAAAATTCTCCTCCTCACATATAAAGCCCTTAATGATTTAGCTCCATCATACATCAGAGATCTGATTGTTCCATATGTTCATAACAGAGCACTTCGTTCTCAGACTGCAGGTTTACTGGTGGTTCCCTAGAGCTCTAGAAGAAAAAATGGGGGAAGGGATCCTTTAGTTTCGGCCCCTTTCCCCCGTGGAACCAGCTCCCATTTTTTTAGTCCCGGGGGCGGACACCCTGTCTATTAAGCTAGGTTTTAAAACTTTCTTTTTGATAAAGTAATAGTTAGAGTGGCTTAGGCTATTTCCTATTTTACCCGTCTTCCTCCCTTTCTGTTGGTGGAGTAAGGGGGGGTAGGTTGCCTAAACCGGCTCAGTTAGGTTTTGGGGGGCAAAAACCCCCCATTTTTTTGTACCTGTATGACCCTTTCTCTTTCCAAAGGGGTAACAGTCTGACAGAGGAGGTACCCGACCTTGTGGTTTTTTTGTATCACAATCGCCACAGTGGGCTCTAGATGGAAAAACTTTATCGTTTTTATTTTACTCAGTGCCCCCACACGTGGGCCCCTTCTGGGGGCCGGGTTTCGCACTCCCCGGGGGTTTGGTCTGGCCTCCCGGCGGCCCCCGCACGTTCCCAACCCCTTTTGGGGGGGCCTTGAGCGGGCATTGTTGAAATAAAGAGCTATATAAAAAATAGACTGAAAACCCGGGTCTCTGTAGTTATGCTGCTAAGGCTTAGGCTGCTGGAGAACATAATGACCCCTTTTTTACCCTCTCATTTTCCACAATCTCTCCAATTTGCATTATTTGCTGTTATTCCAGTTTTTTTTCCTTTTTTTTCTCTCTTTTCTTTCTAGAAGCTAAAACCTGCCTGATCGTGTCTACCTGTGACACCCCTTTCTGGAGAGGTGCATTGTACAAGCTTCTGCTGGCAACAACTTTGCCATACAATGATCCCCGAGGCCCCCGTTTTCAGTGTTTAACCCTTTTTTTCCCTCCCAGAATGGCAATTGACCTGACTTTTACTGAACTAATTTTATGGCTCTCTTTCAGACTCTATCTTGAAAACGGTCGAGTTTATCTATTCTTTTTTAGGGGAAAAGACTAAAGGAGCTACATCCCTTTTAAAATTTACTTTTTCCTTCCCATAGAAAGTACCCCTAGATCGTTTCTTCTTTGTTTCTTTGTGTTTGCTCTGTTTTTTTTCCCTAACCCCAGTGGTCGTGGGAGATGGGGCCCTCACACTGACCGGTTCTGTGGAGGTTTCTTCCTGTTAAAAGGGAAATTTTTTTCCCCTCCATGGGGTTCCTTTTCATGCATGGCATATAGGGATTGCTGCAAAAGGAACGCCAGTGGGGAGTGACTGTTTCAATCTCTGACCGATGCAATCTGTGGGTTTCCTTTTGATAGAAAACTTTTTTTTCCCAATTTGAATAAATAACAGAATCTGACTGGCTGTTTTAAAGATTAAATTAATTGGGAATGTAGTACCGACTTTTACGAAGTGCCTTGAGACAACATGTGTTGTGAATTGGCGCTATATAAATAAACTGAATTGAAACTTAAACTGAATTGAACTGAATAAATATATTAAGTTTTTGCAAATAAAAATCTGAAAAGTATGGCGTGTGGTTTTGCTTAAACTGCTTTACTCTGACAACCATGAATAAAATCCAGTACACCTAGTTGCTTAAATTATTAAAATATTCCTGTGTTTATTTCACAGTGCTGTGAAGAGCCCCCCAGATTTCTTCAGTTTTTTGCGTTTTGGTCAAACTTAAATGTTTGAGATTGTCAAACGGGGAAAATGCTATTTGAACTAACCTGGCTAAATGTTTAGTATACGTATATTAGATTGATTTACAAAGCCATTCATCAAAGTTATTTATCTGCATCTAATTATTAGTAAACTGAGATAAATATTCTATGACAATTACAAAGTAAACAGTTCTAGAAAGAAGCTGATTAATACTGGTAAAGCTGTCTCAGCAAACTGACAGATGCTTTTGTCAATTTTCAGTGAACAAATTAACAAGTGGGCTCCACTTTGCAACATTCTCCTGTTTGAACTACCTGACCTCTCTCCATCTCTGGGCAGAGCTTAACCAATCAGAAGAAAAAGGAGAGGATTTAGGTGTAAACAGAGAACCACTGGCCGTTTGAAGCCAACCAGGGAGGTCATGTTCGCATCTCCAGCCACTTCCACCCTGCTTCCTCCATTGATTGGGAATGTTTATCACATTAGAGAGAGGTCAAGGAGGGGGTCAAGTCAGAGTGGGGCTGGTGGGTTGCCACCCTGTAGTCTGGGTAATGATACTGTCCAGTCTGTGCACAGGGAATATTAGTGAATGGTGGAAGAACATGTTTGTGATTAATTGAGGCTGAGGAGAGATGGAAAGAATAATACACAAAGTAGTAAGAGTAACACGAAAAATCACTATTTCTGATGTCAAATAATTCCAGCTTTTCAGTCCAATCCCACTAACAATTATTTATCGCCTACTAGACTCTGTTGGCTATTAACCAACCAAATTCTATTCCTACTCTGTAGTTTGCATCATTTTCCTGACCTCATCAGCAAACTAGATACATGAAGCTTTCATCTCCAAGCTGAGTACAGATTCAGGGCCTTTCTCTGTAATCCAGGCCATGCATTAGGTTAGCCCAGGGCAGAAAGACCTTATTTTCATGAATGACTGGGCAGGAACCTCCCATGGCTCTCCATTTGACCTCCTTGTTGCCTTAATTGTGTGTAATGCCATAGCCATACCCCACCATAGCCATACCCCCTCAGGGGCCGTCACAACTGGGCCCACAGGCCACAGAGGCCAATTATTTCCTTATTGTTGACACAGACAGCCAAACATTTCCCCTCCCACATAACTCCTGTCCTCCCGTGCTCTCCGGTGTCTTTCTATTTCTCTCTCCCCCAAAAACCTCTTCAGGACCACCTAGGTGTTTGTGAGGTCTGATGCCTTTTTTTTCATAACACGTTGGCAAGATTCTCTCCTCTCATGCTCTGCATACCAGTGGACAGCCATTAACAATACTTCCTTCAGGCAGGACCATGACGGGCGGGTGTGAGGGGGTCGAAGGTCATCTGCCGTGTGGCAAAATCCTTTGTTTATTTTCTTTATCCCAAGGGGTTAAAGAGTAGCAGGTAATATTATTGGAAATATGTTTTCTTAAACATATCTCTCTTGTTAGATAGTAATTTCCCCCTCTTTCTGGTGTTCCTGTATTTGATTCAGAAAAGCAAAGTGACAACACACTGTTACAATACCATACACCCAAAAAACACAGTGACACTCAAAAAACACAGTGACTCCTGAGTCGCCTGTATGGGGGATTCTATTTTTTATCCCCTAAACACACCTTTGTTCAGCAGTAAGGCAAACATGTGTTTGCGCAGTCTATTTAAGTGCCAGCATGACAAAGTATTGGACTTGCTGTCTTTAAGTTACTGAGTTCGAGTCATGTAATTTTTTATTCTGCCAATCTGATGAAATTTCCCATTACATACTGCCTTAATCAGGTTAATCAAGTTTTTGTGATTCTCCAATCAGAGTGACTTTTCAGGCACTTTAATGCTGACTTTACTTATATTGCAAAATTATTCACACCCCTGAAACTATTGCACATTTAGTAATTCATTTAGTAATAGTAACAACATGATGTTATTTTTAAAAAATAATGTGGAAATTGTAGCAAGCATTTGATTTTAGCCCTGCTGAGTCAGCACGTTATATAACCACCTATCGCTGCTCTAACAGCTACAAGTCTTTCAGGGTATCTCTATACTAGTATTGCACATTTATTTTTTGCCCATTTTTCTTTGCAAAATAACTCAACCTCACTCAGATGGTTTAGAAATTATCTATAGTCCCAGCTAAAGAAAAACATCCCCTCAACATGACAGCGTCGTCATCGTGTGTCTCTTATAGGAACAGTTTGGTCACAATGATATGCAGTTAAAGTTTTTTTTTTAACCACACAGCTTTTTTGTATGTGGGCCAAAAAGTTGTATTTTGGTCTCATCAGACCAGAGCACCTTCCTCAAAGTGTTTGCTGTGCTGTCCACATGGGTTGTGTCAAACTGCAAACAGGACTCCTTATGGATTTCTTCTTGCCACTATTTCACAAAGGCCAGATTTGTGGAGTGCAAATCTAATAAACATCCTGATGGTGGATTCGCCCTGCTGAGCTGAGGATATCTGCAGCTCTTCCATTTTCACCATCAGCCTCTTTGCATGCTTTTCTTTTATTTGCTTGTAAACCAAAGGAAGAAGTTCTGAAAGCTGTTCAGTGTAGAATGAAAATGTATTCAGTTACTAATGATTTTACAGTGCAAACATTCTTTTAAGTCTTAAGATTCTCTCTGCAGAGAAGGGATTTGTGTGAATAACGTTCAAATAGTAACTTTAGTCTCTCTTCACCCAAAGGAATAACAGTGGGGATGAAGATCTGGTGGTGTAAGAAGAAAAGTGACAAGAAAAGTGTTGTATATGAAGGACAGGACACAGGTGAAAACAGATAAGCTGACTGGAATGAAACAGGTGGACCAGATGAAGTTGATTGCTTTGGCAGAGGCAGAGAGTGAAAAACAAAACATGGCTGAAACAAAACAGAAGTCCAAGGACATAATCTAACCAAAGGGTTCTTACAGAACATTAACTAAAATGGATCATGAACATAATAAAATAAATTTTTTTAAGGAACTGAACCTGATGAATGAACTAAAGCACCACCTGGAAATCAATGATCAGAGGGAGACCAAAAACAACACCTTCAAATCATGACAGGCACAGGCAGGTAGGTACAGATGAGCTGGAGGACCTGCAGTTAGGATCTGGAGAGTCAGATGGGTATTGCAGCTTGTGATTTTTTCTCAGCAGGGATATCTAGAGATTTTGCTGTGGGTAAACTTGGGGAAGGTTCCAGATAGGTTTGCTGCAACAACAGCTGATGATGTGGTGTTGACATTATCTCGTACTTGTCTTTTCATCCTGGCTTGATCATAGGAGATTTCATTTGCCTCATTAGAACCGTTTTAATTAACTTTTTCTAAAACATAACTTTATACTGTGCTTGGAAAGCACTGATGGAAACTTTTTTCTTTTTTTTCCATGTGACTACATCAACAGAAACATAGTTAATAATATTTCTGCCAAGACACACACTACAAGCTGCCAATGGTTCATGCTTTGGTTGAGAACATTACTATTTTGAAATTCCCCCCCCAAAAGCTAAAGGTATACAACACATGTTATCTTGCAGAAAGTAAATGTTAACTTTGTTCCTGCCTAAGGCATGTTGTCTCATAATCCGCCCATAATAACAAACACCATGGAGGTAATTAATTATTTTTGCAAAAAAACTTCTAAAGTAATTTTTGTTTCATTATTCTTAGACTTTAACAAATTAATCCTAATCATCACTTATCATCTGATTTGTTCAGCAAGGCATGCCAAATAAATACAGCTACATCCTGTACCATTTTTTAGGTACAGGACCTGCAAAAACAGAGCATAAATATTACATTTTAAAGAGAATGATCAGGCAAAAAGGTTGTCTGAATTTGGTTGTGTATCTGAGTTTGAACATTTATAAACCTATCTTTCTATCTAAATGTAGGTGAGGGATATGTTCAAACCCCACAGCAAGTCTCAGAATATGTATGTAAGTATATGTCAGTGTGGACTTGCTGTGCAGCAGGGAAATTCAAGCTGGTTTACAGAATTATCCTGTGTAAAAATTAGAGCAAGATTTCAGCTGACATTTCCAAGGCGGCTTAAGGTTAATACAGATGAAAGATTTTTGTCATCAGTTTATTCTGAAGATCAGAGAGGCTACTGATAAACATTTAACACACTACATTAAGACATATGTTATGTTGTGTAACTGCTATAGCCTAATATGGCTTAAACCAAAAATACTAAAATTGTAGGTAACTTATTTGACCAGCTGGAAAATAACACAAAACAGATTTTGAAAACAGAAACTGACTGAGCTCAGCAGTTTTGAACATAAGGACACTATAAAGCACTGATATGAAAGGAGAGATGGGTTATCCTTGGATCACCTTGGGGAACTCTGCTGTACCCACCTAAGAAAGTGTGTGACATCATTCTGGCCTGAGCTGTTCTGCACAGCTTTGCTGGACCAGCACCAGCTGTTGCATGGGCTAGCTCCCCCTTTTGCTGCCACCCAATCAATCAAAATGTGGGAAATCATCAAAATTCTAGGGCCAGATCAAATGAAGTACATCAACACTTTTTTAGAGTGACTGGTAAATGCATATATTTGGCAATTATGCTAATATTATTTTATGTTTTACACTAAGAT
Source organism: Crenichthys baileyi (assembly GCA_036173005.1). Lineage (NCBI taxonomy): Eukaryota > Metazoa > Chordata > Actinopteri > Cyprinodontiformes > Goodeidae > Crenichthys > Crenichthys baileyi. Next base: position 1,870,999 of record JAHHUM010002018.1, on the reverse strand, counting down.
GTTGTAAAACATTTGATACCTTATTTACCTGACATTTTATGGTTTGGTCATCTTGTAGTGTGTCATTAATTATGTGTTGTGATGCTTTCACTTTAACATCTGAGAGAAGTGTCTTTTTTTTTGTAACTGACTTTTGTTCATCTATTTTACTAATTCTGTAAGCAAAACCACCAAAGACATGAAAAATAGGGTTGTGCTTTATAAAAAGGGGATTTTCCTGTCAACAGATGTACCAACACCTGACTGTTTGTTCACTGAAAACCGTTTGAAGACACATGTTTTCATAAAGGAAACTTGCAGTGTGATTTGACTGAATTTTTTTACACAAAATCTCCACCAGTTTTTCAAAAAAGTGTGAATGCACAGTTCTTCAAAATGCGATTTAGTTTTAGATTTCATTTCCAGGTCTGTAGCATATAGTTCCACCTCTAAAGTTAACTTCTGTGATCCCATTCAGGCCCTGTTCCTCTTCATCATGCCCTCTGTCTCCTGTAAGACTGTGGCAGAGCTGGATGGTATCTGGAGCACAGTGAACTTTAACAAAGCTGCCTTTGTATAGAGCCTCTCTCACTGTGGTTTGAATCCATAACCACCTCTGCAGTCTGGCCAAGGTTGAGTGAAAGAAAGTGTGTTGGACTTTTGCTTGAATGTCTGATTTGATCCTCCTTCGTCTGTCGCGCTGAACTTGTCTTTGCCTAACATCAAGAGTGTGACATTTATTGTTTTGCAGGGAAACAAGTCCCACCAGGTGTGTGTGATGAATGCGACAGCTTCAAGATTTAGTACCGCAAGTCTGTGTTTTTTAACGAGTTAGAGGTGCCTCTGCAGATAGATGGATAAGTTGCACCCATGGGAGCCATTCAGGCTCCTATAGAGAGGTCCCTACGCCACCTGACTCTGCCGAAGACATGGTTCTGGTAGCAGGGTGTTGGTCCAGAGCAGTGTGGGCCAGGGCTGGTCTGCGGTGTGACGAATGCAACACTTGAACCAAACTGTAACACTGTCAGTGTGGTGGGTCCCCCTAATCACTCTGGCTGCCCAACTTCCAGAATCAAGTTTCAGATTCCGAGTCAGTTGGGGGGGGGTGCTCTGGTCTGTTGGGACTTAAGTGTCTGGTTTACTTTAACAACAGACATTTACAGGCAGTCCTACAGTTTCCCCCACAATATGCATGCAGAAAAACCCAACAACAGAAAGATAAAGAAATTACCACATCTTTCCACACACATCCCAGACTGGATAATGGGATCACATCACCACATCTCCTCCCACAGAGGGTAAAGAAGAATTTTTTGAAATGTGATCACTTTTAAGCCGGATGATGCTCTGTCCATAAAGACACATTTATGAAGAGAATCAGCAAGTTGTTCCTCACCAGTAAAATCCTTTACCGAGCCATTTCAACCCTAAAACAACAAATGTATAATTTCTGTTACACCTTTTTCAAAAGCCATTGCAAAATCAACAAAGTTGATGCTCTCAATCTATGGTGTTAAAGGCTGTTTAAGTGTGGCATGTATACAGAATATTTGGTTCTGAAAATAAAAAAATAGACATAACCACAAATGCCTAATGTATTTTATGACACAACAAAAATGAGACATCTAGGTGACGTTAAAAAATACTGTTGTTTTGTTAAAAGCATCCAATAAACAGTTTTAAAATAAAAATAAAAACTTATTTTTTTGTTTTTAGGCTTTAAAGGCTTGAGGTTTTCACACAGTTTTGGGAAGATGGCGACAAACTGTTGGAGACCAAATGAACCTTGGAAAATGAAAATGCAAGGTAAATAAACAAAGTTTTCCTCTGTGGTTAAAAGGTTGCATAAAACACGTAAAACTCAACTCTTGGTGATACAGGATTCTGTTGACATGGCATACTATCAGTTTACTATGTTAATTGAACATCTAATAGCTCGGTAGAGCAGATGGCCTGAGGTTAAATGTGTCCTCTCGCCCCCTCTCTTTGGGTTTTATTTCTGGATCAGCTGGAGGAGGTGGGGGTGAGGAGGGGGCAGCAGACGGTCCGTATGCACAGAACTGAAGCCTCCCTGTTTTGGGACATGAAACCCACTCCTCCCTCATCTTTGCAGACATCCACCATGGCCAGATTTAGGTTTGGGGGGGTTGGACTGTGTGTCAACACCAACGTAGGCCAAGCCAAACTGCATTTGCACTTGTTTCTCTACTTAATCGCTCATCTAAACAAGCTTGAGGGTTGGTGGGAAAGGAGGAAGAAGGGCAAGAGGGGTGGGAGGTGGAAAGGTGAGGAGGCAAGAGGAGAGGGAGGAGTGAATGGGGTTTGCCAAAATAAATGCATGAATGCCTTCTTTGACTGACTGGCATCTTTGAAGTCAGCTATAATTGCAGGGCTCTTGTTGAGCAGTGGAGCCTGTGGCAAACTAGGTCATGGGCAAATACGTTGGTTGGCTGCAGTGAGGAGGAAACATCACTGCTGAACAATAAACAATATCATAAAGCTTCTGTTCGGCAAGAAATATGGCGTCACACTTAATTGACAGAAGTGCCAAACTGCAAGAATATAAGTCCCTTATTGCCTGTGTTTATACAGCGCCTTGCCAAAGGATTTAATCCCGTTTTCTTGCATTTTGTCACGATGCAACCACAAATCTTAATATAATTTATTGGGACATTATGTGATTGATCAACATAAGGTAGTGGATGATTGTGAAGTGGAAGGAAAATCCAATTTGCTCCAAAGGAATATTTAAATTTTTTTAACTTCATAGTAGAAAGGGGAATTCTTCTGTAATTTATTGTGGAGTGGAGGAGTGAATGCTGCAAGTCACTGACTGGATGCAATCTGCTGTGTTTCCTTACACAGAAAAACGTTTTATTCAGTTTGAATAAATAACAGAATCTGGCTGCACTGTTCAATGATTAAGATTAATTGGAATGTATGTACCTGACTTTTGTGAAGTGCCTTGAGACGACATGTGTTGTGAATTGGCACTATATAAATAAACTGATTTGAATTGAATTGAAATTGAATTGTAAGCGTCAATGATAAACTGTTCAGGTATAAACCAAGTTGCGTAAAAACAGCGTTAATGTGATGAAACGGTGCATTGCTGCTGGTTGAAAGCAGATGCTATAGCCACACTGTTCAGTGTATCTGATGTGAAAAGATCACCAAAGAAAAGGTTGTCGCATGCTGTTGCTAAACAGATCAGCAGGTAAGAACACTTCACTGTCACAAAACTACATTTTGATATTGGCAGTTTTCAGTAATAATTAAAAATCTGAATTTATAATAATAATAATAATAACAATCCAAAATTATTATTATTATTGAAGATAAGATAAATTACACACACATATGATATATTTACATAAATGTTTATGTAAAGATTCAAATTTAAAATAAAAAAAAATGACACATCAGGTAGATTCTTCAAATCTTGAAATATCTCCTGGCCCATAGAATCTTTAGATTCTATATAGAATCTAAAGATTCTATGGGCCTCTTGGATGAAAAAGCTTCTGAGACCCGCAGCTAAGGTTGGAGAATCTGTCGGCAGAATCTCTCGGCAGCCAAGTAGGGGACAAACCCATGGAAGAAGACATTCCCAACAGGTAAGACCATGCAAACATGCAAAACAAACATGCAAAACACAAAATGTTGTGCACAATTCTGAACAAACCATCTCTACAGTGATATACGATTAGGGCACCATCATGATGTGGGGATGCTTCTCTTCAGCAGTTACAGAGAAGCTGGTCAGAATAGGATGGGAAGATGGATGGAGCCCAATGCCCCCAAATTTCCCTAAACATAGAGCCAGAGCTACAATAGAATAGTCTGGATCGAAACCCACTCATGTGAAAAATTACCCAGTCAAAGTACAGTTTGTTCAGTGAATCCAATCAAGAATTTGTGATAAGACTTGAAAACTGATGTTCTGAGATGCTCTCTGACCAATCTGAGGGCCTTAAAGGCACTGTGTGCTGTGATTCCGAGTATTACAGTTGCTTATGACCTTTTGTTAGACTCATTCCTTGGATAGGACACCAACTCATCCTTTAGAAATTACAAGGAGAACAAAACTCACTCCTCTGATGCTCGCCACGTGTACTGTTCTCTCCTCGTCTCTGAGAACACAGCAAGCATGTATGCATGCACGTATGTGTCCTTGCATTCTCCTGCTAAATCAGCAGGGCAAATGTGGGCTCTTGGGACAGGAGAGTCGCTCTTGGAGGGTGCAGACCACAATGAAGTTTTTCCACTCAGGGTGGAACTGTGACATGGTTTCTGTAATGAAAACACAGATTCTTGATGTCTTGTTTAGCAAATAAACCCATCCAATCCAGTCATTATTAGACCTAACTCCCTGAAGAATATATCACACAATGCACCTTTCAGTTGCTCTTTATAACACGATTTCTTTTGCCAAGGGTGTGTTGACTTTTTATTTCAATGTTCCACTCCAGCACTTGTGAAAGGGGAAAACCCAACTTGCCAGCCTTGCCTTCAAATACCCCTTCACTTTTGCAGATTTGTACAGCTTTTTTTTTAAATCAGAGAACCAACTGTTGCAGGTGCTTTAGTGAGCAGTACTATGCTTTTCGGGACAGCACTGAAAGATCTGGCTTTAATTGTTTAATTGTGTAAAGATGAATCCCTGACAGTTCAGTGTGACGAGAACATGGAATGGCTGATCATGCTGAAGCAGCTTTTTGATGTTTTCATAAATTCCAGCTCCGTGCAAAACACGCATTCCAAGTCTTGCTGGTGTGCTGTCCCATGTACAGCTTCAGAGTCTTTTCACAAACCGGGGAGGCTGAATCAGATTCTAATGAGCCCATCTTCATGAATACACAATTGAGTCATTCCTGTTTTTTTCTGTTTGGGCAGTCATCTCCTTTAGTAACTGGAAAAAGCAAGGACCTGAGACAAGAAGCAATCCTTGAGTATTGTATTGGTTTATTTGTCATCTGTAGGTTAACACACAGTTGACAATGCAATGAAATGCTTGGGATAAGAAGAACCATTCTACTCACTATGAAAACAAAAGTACTAATGGTGTGCAATAAAGAAATACACATAGTGCAGCAGCAATAAGCTAATAAAGTGTCACAAATATGGTTTGGAGCAGTATTATTATCCAGAGTTCAGTAGTCTAACAGCTCTATAAGTCTTTTTGTGGGTGCTGGCAGGCACCTGTACCGCCTGCCACAAGGTAGCAGATGGAAAAGTCCCTTTGCTGGGTAAGTGTGGTCCTTGATGCTGCTGCATGCTTTACGCAGATATCGGCTGTGTTAGATGTCCTGGATGGGGGTGGGGGGGGGGGGGGTTGCTGCCAGCGATGGCCTCTGCCGTTCGCACCACCCTCTGTAGTGCTTTCAGTCTCTAACTGGTGCATTTCCCGTATCACACTGTGATACAGCTGTTCAGCAGGCTCTCAATAATGTATCTGTAGAAGTTTGTAAAGATGAAGGTGTTCATACCAAACTTCCTCAGCCTTCCCAGTAAGTAGAGTCTCTGTCGGGCTTTCTTAACCACAATGTCTGCGTCCTCAGTGATGTGAATGCACAGGAACATAAAGCTGCTGACCTGCTCCACCTCAGCGTTATTAATATCGATAAGGGATTGGGTGTAAAGGGAGCAAAGCAGAATTGATTTGGACTCCCTACTACCAGTTAAAAACGTGTTTGTCAAAAAATCTGATTTGCAGGTAAAATCAAAAACAGATCTTAGCTTTACAACTTTCACGTAAAATAGATAAGGGCAAATATGTAACACAGCAATCAAAGAAAGAAGAAAAGGACATTGATGCAGATGGAGACAAAGACAAAAGAGCTGACACTGCAAGCAAAAAAGATCTTAATCAGAAAATCTTGCATAAGATGTCATAAAGCAGGGATGTCCCAATGATACATTGCAGAGAAGCCAGGATGGCACGTATTCCATAATTGCCAGCTGTGCAGTGATGTTGTCCTCATACCTAGAGCTAATCTGTGCTTTTATGCATGAATTTTATTCTAAGCCTACAGCAGATGGATTCTGACATTGCATGCAAAATCTGCAACTTGCAGAAGGAATCCAGGGCCCAGGTTGGGGGCTGGTGAGAAAAGATCTAACATCCTGCCAAAAGGTAACCTATACTCCACCAGTTATTTAGAGTCCTTCTACTCTGAGTTGACACACCTGTGCATGGGTCTGGGCTTTTGTCAGGAGACTTTTTATTGCATTTGATCCAGCGGAGTCTGAGATTTTCTCTCACATTCAGATGTGGGGCAAAGAACACAGTCCAGCATTTGGATGTTAACATGAACACATATATTCAACCATGGACTCTGCAATATATACAACCAGTAATACTTGGAGTGAAAGCACTTTACCATTAAACTGCTGTATTTGAATAAAAGTGGGATTGTTCATCTCAAGACATGAGTGTTGGTTGGTCAGTTTTTCCTAGAATAACATTTTTTTTCTTTGACCTATTAAAATCCTAACATTCATGAAGACACATGTCTGTGTCCTTTGTTCTCCACTTGGGTATTCTTCACCGCTGACTTATAAGTTGCACCTTAAATAAAAAACACAAACACATTCCCTTAATGTCCATGTTGGTCCAATATGTACAGTACCAACTATGTCTCGTTGGATCCCTGTGTAAAAAGTCTGAAAACTTTTCGTGAGGTTGGAGCACAAATATAGAGGGTCTTTGACCATTCCTCTTCTCCTTGTTTCTGCAGATAATCCAGAGCTCTGTCTCCTCTCCTATGTCTTCTGCTCTTTCCTTCACCTCACAGGTGTTCTATAGATTTAGCACTGCAACCAGGACTGGCTAGGATTGATTTTGTCTTCCATGATCCAGTCAAAAAAATCAATGACAACCCATTTTCAGTTCATCGAATTCTGCATTTATTTTATCTATCCATTTAAAACATTCAACAACCACGAATTATGGGATTTCTAAACAATAACTGTAAAAAAATTACTAACACACATCCATTTTTTAGCCTTTAGTCCACATTATTAATTTTCTCTAGCCAAAACAATAACTTATGGATATACAAACCTGAAAGTGTTTTGAATATTTTACCATAGGTATTTTTGAGAAATACAGGTGTTATTGCCCATAGGTCTTAATGTTTTAATATTTTTGCTTTATTACTGGATCAATTTGGATGTTTTTTTTTTGGTTTCTGTCACTCACTTTCTGTTCACTGCTTTGTTTTGAGATTCTTAGTTCCATCTTTGTGGTCTCTTCTTGATGTTCTTGTTTAAATTCTTACTTTAGAGTTAGCCTTTAGTGTTTTGTTTAATTAGATGCTTATTATGTCCTGTTACATCCCTCTGTGATCTTTTACGTGTTTATTAGTGATAGTTCTCATGTCATTCAATTACTTTCCTAGCAGTTAAAAGCCAGTCTATTTCTCTACCATCTCCACAGATGCTTCCATTGTCTATTTCCATCCATGCCAGGTTTCCCTTGCTCCTATTTTTATTTCTTGGTTGGTCCTGTAAAATGTTCTTCAGTTCATTTCCAGTCTAATTCCATAGAGCTTTCCTGAACACAATATAGAATAAGGGGCTAAATATGGAGTGAAAATTGTCAAACTGGAAACTTATATGCTTCAAAAGCAATAACATTTGATAATTTTCTTTAAAATTATTTTTAGAATGTGAAACCAAATAAGCCACAGTTTATTTAACTATTTTACTCTTACAGGGGTTGGACAATGAAACTGAAACACCTGTCATTTTAGTGTTAGAGGTTTCATGGCTAAATTGGACCAGCCTGGTAGCCAGTCTTTATTGATTGCACATTGCACCAGTAAGAGCAGAGTGTGAAGGTTCAATTAGCAGGGTAAGAGCACAGTTTTGCTCAAAATAATGAAATGCACACAACATTATGGGTGACATACCAGAGTTCAAAAGAGGACAAATTTTTTGGTGCACGTTTTGTGGCCCATCTGTGACCAAAACAGCAAGTTTTTGTGATGTATCAAGAGCCACGGTATCCCAGGGTAATGTCAGCATACCCAAGAAGGACGAACCACATCCAACAGGATTTAACTGTGGACGCAAGAGGAAAGCTGTCTGAAAGGGATGTTCGGGTGCTAACCCGGATTTATCAAAAAAAAAAAACCAGGGTCCCCAAAAATCCGGCAGAATTTAAAATGTGCAAACCCCAACTCTCCTGTTTCCACCAGAACTGTCTGTCGGGAGCTCCACAGGGTCAATTACATACCCGGGCTGCTATAGCCCAAAACCCCTTGGCACTCATGCCCCAATGCCAAACGTTGGTTTCAATGGTGAAGGAGCGCAAATCTTGAGCTGTGGACAATGTGAACATGTATTGTTTTTATGAGTCACCCTTTACTGCTTTCCCCCCACCGGGGGAGTTACGGTGTGGAGAAGCCCCAAAGAAGCGTACCACCCAGACTGTTGCAGCCCAGAGTAAAACATGGGGGGGATCAGTGATGGTTTTGGGGTTGCCATACATGGCATTCCCTTGGCCCAATACTTGTGCTAGATGGGGGGGGTCACTGCCAAAGGACTACCGAACCATTTTTTTTAGGACATGTGCATCCAAAGGTTCAAAACATTGTATCCTGAAGGCGGTTTCCTGTATCAGGATGACAATGCCCAAAAAACACAGCAAGACTGGTGAAAGATTGGTTTGATGAAAAGGAAGTGAAGTTGAAAATCTCCCCTGGCCTGCACAGTCACCCGATCTAAATATTATTGAGCCACTTTGGGGTGTTTTGGAGGGAGCGAGTCAGGAAACGTTTCCTCCACCAGTATCACGTAGTCACCTGGCCACTATCCTGCAAGAAGAATGGCTTAAAATCCCTCTGACCACTGTGCAGGACTTGTATATGTCATTCCCAAGACGAATTGACTCTGTATTGGCCGCAAAAGGAGGCCCTACACCATACTAATAAATTATTGTGGTCTAAAACCAGGTGTTTCAGTTTCATTGTCCAACCCCTGTACATACATGCATATATGTTGCACTTTAGCTAATGCATTTTAGTATTAGAAATGTGCAGTGATGTCACTCAGAACTAGACATTAAAAGTCTGACTAGCTGCTCCACAGAACAAAAGTAAATCACATTTTGTTAGGTGCAGGATGACAAATATCAGCCAATGCCCCTTCTCACGCCCGCTGGTGTCTTCACCACAGATCCAGGCTCACCTTCTCACTCCCACTGGCTGACTCAGATGTAAAAAGCTGAAATTACACCGGTGCAAGCCTCAAATCTCCCTCCATTCTCCACAAATGCCAGACAGGGGAGGAAAGAACAAAAGGTTTTACTGCACTTGGCCACCCTTTCTCTCAGCCAGAGCAAATCCTCAGCTGCATCAACTGATCATTATTACAGTTCATAAACATGTGAGGGAGGGAAGGAAAATGCAGAGAAAGACTGGGAGGAAAGAGGCAAAGGTGTAGTAAGGTGAAGGTTTGAGGAGGGAAATAAGGAACTGTGGCCAGAAAAAAAAAAGGATGAGGTTCAGAAATGGGAGGATAAGGGAGTATTTTTAACTTAAAAAATCAAAAAATGGAAAATTGGAAAAAAATGCATGAAAAGCTATGTTCATTGTGGATCTGTAATAAAAAGAAACAACAAGCACCTAGCATGAATTTTTATCCCAACAAAAACAAGAGTTAAAAAAGCTAGTCAGGGCTGAATATCACATCAACTCTAAGGAGAATAGGATGACAGATGATTGATCTGGATCATGTCCAATGTAAATAAAGCACACCACTGATGTGCTCTCTTGTAAAACCGGTGTTGTGTTGACTGCATGTTAATCCCATAAGCCAGGAGCTTCACAAATTTTTCTTTCATCTGTAGTGCTAATGCAACAGTCTGCACACATGAAACTGGATTTATAATAAAAAAAGGTAAAGGGGCAGCTCGCCAAGTCATCCATAGGTGCAGACAGCGTGCAGACAGATAGAAAGCCTGCATGTAGGCAACAAAGATGTCATACCTGGATGGCAAGCGAGTGGAGACAAGATGAGACAGCAGTGAAAAAGTGAAGCAAAGAGAACATGAAAACATCAGAAAAAAACCCAGGCTTTATCTCGGATTAATGAGCATATCGTTTCTGAAACAGGCAAGAATAATAGTTTAATTATGAAGAAAGGACAAAATTACCCTGTATTATAAATGAAGGAATGCTTGTGTATGCTGCCTGCAATAATAAAGATGAAGGACTTCCCCCTCAGCCCACCATGGGAGTTAATCCAAAATACGTAACTCATAACAATGTAAAAACGTGTCAAAATTATCAAAATATTAAAAAAATTATAAAAATAGAAAAAAAATGTTTTTTAATTTTCAGTGAATATACTTTTAAAGGCATTAGTTTGTCTCTACAACAGAAAGGTTAAAGATTTCATTCACACACATTCAATTTGTGTGTTCTCTGTGCCTCCTAAAACATGCATGTTAGGCAAAACGGTGATCCTAAACTGAGGGTACATGTGTGTTTATGTTATGCACTGTGATGGACTGGTAAAACAATGGGAAAGAAAATTATGTTTCCATGCTTTAATACACATGTAATCCTGTTTAGGGTTGCAGAGGGATGGATCATTTCTCAGCAGTCACTGGGGGACAATAAGGAAATGTTCCATATCAGAAGCAAGACAGAAAAATATGAGAGACAACATCATGTTTCGGGACTGTATGAAAACCCACACTTGGAAAATGTGGCTTCAGCCAGGATTTCAAACCAACCTCTTTGTTTGACAAGAGCAATTCAAGTCAATAGTCATTTAATTACTTTTATAATTTTATGCAACCTTACTAAAATATTTTCCATGGATGCCACAGTTTAAGATAAAATAAATAAATAGGCCGATAAATACATGAACAAAAATTAGGAATATCATGTAGAAGTCTGAGTAGTCCAAATAATCTCACATAGTTCTATCAATGTCTGACATTACATTATAAAAACGGTTTACTTTAAAAGTCAAAGGTTCCTGCCTCTGTATTAGCCCTTTTCACATAATGTGTTTCCTTATAAATATTCATTATGATAAGGCACATGTTTTTTTTCTTTTTAGCTCTTACAATTTTTACATTCTAAATGTTGTGTTACTTACTGTGACAAAGGAACCCAGAAACATTAACAGACCTGCATCCCAAATGAGTTCACCTTAATAAAACATGATGGAGGTAGAATCGTGCTGTGGGAATTATTTTCTTCAGCAGCGGCAGAGAAGCTGGTTAGAAGGGTGGTGTAAAATAGAGTAATCCTAAACGAAAATCTGTTAGAGGATGCAAAAGACTGGCGTGAATTTTCATCTTCCAGCAGGTCAATGACTCTAAACACACTGCCAGAGCTACCAAAGAATAGTTTAGATCATGGAATATTTATAAATTAGAATGGCCCAGTCAAAGTCCAGATCAAAATCCAATTGAGAATCTGTGGACAGAATTGAAAATTAATGTTTACAGATGCTCTTCATCAAATCTGACAAAGGATTTGATCTGTGAATACTGTCAATACTGTCTGCAAGAGTAACTCATAATATGATGTAGATAGCAAAGCCGTATCAAATACAAAAAAAATATTCATTATAGGTTTCACAACCTAAAAATATTAGTCAGTAAATATTTGTATTCACAGCCTATGATTCTCTGTAATTTCTCCAAAAATATCTTCAGACACTGGAGGACAAAGATAACTTTCAGTTGTCAGTGTGTTGCCACCACAAACAACTTTGGTGTCATTTTTGCAGTATGATGCACTACCTGCAGTTTTGTATAATAGGCTTGTGTAATGTCTATAGCAGTGTGGTTTTTCTGATGACAGGGAATGGTGATGAGACAGTAACCATGGGCAGAGAGGTGACTCGAGGCTGTAGCGTGAGCAAACAGATGTGTTTTGCTGATTTTATCCAGGTAGCTGTAAACATTTTTTTTAACTAAGAACAGAATGGCCTTGCCACTGGCACAAGCTGAACACCGAGACATGCTGATTGTAAACTAAAACAAACTGCAACATCAATAAAAGTTCTGATGCACACACTGTTGTTTTGTCTAAAGTCTAAAACTGTATTTGATTTGGTATTTTTTTGGTTTTTTTGTACTTGCTCACACTTTTGTTCACTCAAATTTTCAAAGTTTTCCATTTTGTTACTTACTTGTGTATCTTGTCTCTGATGTGAATGTTATCGTACTTATCACATTCTCTTTTTTTCTCATTCTCAAGCTTGTCTTTCTGTGTCCGTCACAGCTCAGCGCCCCTCCATCACACGCACTAACATCATACTTCTTGCCATTATTTTGGGAAAAAAAATAATTCATCTTTGACTCATCTTTTTATGCAAAACTGTCACAAGTAACATTATCGCCTTGTGCTACATGTCCTGCAGAGCACTGCAAAAGCAGTCCTACCTGTTCAGGTTTTTTTTTTTTTTTTTTTTAACATTTTGTTATATTACAACCAAAAACCTTTGTTTTTACGTGACGCTCCAACCCAAGGTGGTGCAGAACTGAAAAGAACATTAAAAATGACACATATTTGTCTTTTAACAAATACAAATCTGGAAAAAAGTGTCCATATTCTTACTAGCAAATTATCTCAAGCTTAGTTAGATTGGATGCAATATTTTCCTACAGGTTCTCAATTAGATTCAAGTCTGGACTTTGACTGGGCCATTCTAACATGTGAATTTGCTTTATGCTAAACTATTCCATTGTAGCTCTGGCTGAATCTTTGGGGTCATATACCTGCTTCAAGGTGACCCTCCACCACCAGTCTCGAGTCTTTTGTATCCTCTAACATTTTTTCCTCCATGACTGCCGTGTTTTGCTCCATCCATCCTCCCATCAACACTGACCAGCTTCCCTGACATGCTGAAGATAACCATTTCCACATGCTGTCACCAACATAGTTCACTGTGGGGGGTTTTCATGGTGATAGGCAGTGTCAGCTTGCTACATATTATTTAGTATGTACAGTATGTCAAGAAGTTACATTTTGGAGTCATCTGACCAGAGAATCATTTTCCACGTTTGCTGTGTCCCCATTACTTGTGGCAAACTTTAAATAATTATTTTACTCTTTAAAGCCTGGTTTTGTTGTGTTGGTGTATTGCATTAATTCTCAACACACTGACGTTAGTGATTATAATGTGACAAAATGGAAAGATGTTTAAGGGGTATAAATACTTCTTTGCATGTGGCTTTTTACTTTTAAATAGTCTATGGTTCCTATTTCTGTTGTAGGTTCATGCCTCTGTATATCAGAATCAGAATCAGAATCAGAATCAGCTTTATTGCCAAGTTTGTACATACAAACAAGGAATTTGACTCCGGTACACTTTGCTCTTTGGTTTTTGTTTTTGCACTACAGAATATACATATTTACAATGTACAATATACACATATATAAATAAAAAGGTGCATTTGCAACAACTGTATGCTGTTGTTTTGTATTTTATTGAATGTTCAACAGAGAAACAGCCTGGGGGAAGAAACTGTCTCAGTGGTGGCTGGTTTTAGTACATGCAGGTATTGTTTAAAATTTATTTGATTGCCTTGGAAGGTGCTCCAAGTGCTGCCAAAGCCTTGCAACACACTGCAGCAGATTCACTGCAGGGTCGTGCTTGGCTTCCTCCGGCACCCAAATTTTATGACACAGCACTGCCAACCTTTTCCATCAAAGTTTGCTTGGGATTTCAGTTTATAATTTTTTTTCATCGAGTCAATTTTTATGGCAGCTGGACAAAAAATTGGATTAATGGAACATCTGTTATCTATTAGCAAATCTCTGGCATGAATTTGTTGTGTTTACTGACTTTCTGTAAGCAGATGGCTGAACTCATTCCTTGACGCTACAGGGTTACCATCTGACCTTAATCAGAGATTTAGACTCTATTAATGTTTCCTGTGCAGACATTTCAGTGAGTAATTTATCGAAACGTCCTACACAACCCTTTCTTATCGTCTAAGAGTGCAGGCTCATCTGAACAATAAATGTATTGTTGCAATTGTTTTGTGTTGCCTAATGAGGACTATTGGAACAGATTTGAATTTGTTTCCAGGTTTCTGCACAGTAATGACATTCCTGACTGTGTCTGTTTCCCTCCTGTGACTTGGGGAGCTGCTTAATACCAGGCCTCAGCTTTTTTCAGTTTCTTTCGATACAAAACACTCTTAAATGTAAAAGCAGACAAGAAAGAAAATAAAAAGACCATCTTGTTAAAACAACTTATTGATACTGGACATGTTGGAAGTCTCACAGGTGGGAGTGAATGGAGAGGTCGGTGAAAAACAAAGGAGAAATAGTGGGAGTATCATGTAATGTGATTGGTAAAGTGATGAAGGCACAGTGTTGAAGGAAGGAAGAGTAATAGGATGGTATGTATATGGTTGTTCTGTTTGTGGTTGAACTTGGAGGTAATGTTATATCTCTTTTGTGTTTTGACATTTTCTGATTAAAGGAAGAAACCTTGACCATCAACAGGACATTTATGTCTCATTTTCCAGACATAAATAAGAGGCACAAAGTCATGGATTTTTTAGATTAACTGTTTTTCTGTTACATTCATGCTAAAACATACACCTTTTGTAATTCTAAGTTTATGGTTATGGGGATGAAATAAGAATTATATGGTCTTTATTAGCTTCTAAAATGAACACGTATCCTTTATCCAACAATGGTCAAGCAAAAGTGCAAAATCCCTGTTAAAAAATGTGAATACCCAAGGATTTTCGAATGACTTTTTTCCTTTATGGCTGCATCAGTCTCTCATATTGCTATATAGAAGCTTGGACCCACTCTTCTTTGCAAAAGTGCTTTAATTTTTTGAGGTTCACATGCATTTGCCCCAGCACAGTTTTCCTAAGGTCTGTCAGTCATTCTCTTATAGATGTGCTACTGTGTTTGCAATCGTCTTGTTTCATGACCTAATATGGGCCAAGCTTCAGGTGCCAGACAGAAGGCCCCACATTTGACTTTCAATATGTTGGTTTATAAAGGGGTTCTTGGTCCACCCAATGACTGCAAAGTGTCTGGTCTAAGGGCTGCAAAGCAAGCCCAAAGCTTTTATGATGTGTTACATTTATATTGTGTTTAGTTTTCACAAATATGGTGCTGTGCATTCTAACCAGAAATTTTACATTGGTCTCATCTGTTCATAGTACAGTCTTTAAGAGGTTTACATCATTCAGATGTAGCTTTTCAAATCAAAGCTGTGCTACCATATTCATTTTAGATAGATGAGTACTGCATGGTCTATAATTGCGATGGATTTGCTGAAACGTCTAGTCCTAAGGGGACTGATAGCTCTCTTAAATGTGTTCCACGTTCCCTCTGCTGACTGGCTGACTTTGAATAGTTTGTAAACTACCTTATAACCCTTGCCACATTGATAGATAGCAATAAATACTTTTCTATGGTTGCTGCAGATTTATTTTCATCCTGGATTTGTGATAACACACACATTTATGCTCCAGAGCAACAAAACTCCTGGCTTTATTATATTTATCAAATTATGTAAAATCAGTTGTTTGTTTTTGGGAACTTGAGGTTCGATTAAATAATTTCAGAACCAGGTAAAGGCAAGATTAATTTTACCGGATCTCCTGAAACATAAAACCTACAATTAAAAAGGTAATTAGAACATATCTCATCTTACTTTTACTTTGCACCCTCTATGTTGCAACAATAATGGGAGCAAAATATCCTCAGTGTTTGAATAGAATAAGAAACTAAAAGGTTCTCTGTAAAAACATGTCAAAATAATTTGGAGAAGGAAACTGTAGGTGGATGGATGGAGGGGAACTAAATGAGAAAAACATATCCGACAATCATCATAGAAATTGTGTTTCAATACATGTGACCTTAAGGGTCTCAGAAGAAACATGGGCTGATTTCATGGAAGAGACAGAAAAAAGGGCACAGGTTTATCTCTCATGAGAAAAAAATCTGCAATAGTAGTTATTCACATGAAAAAACTGTTACACAGAAATGCCTTACATAAGCAAAGAGAAGTGAAGTTTCAGTTCAGTTTTTCACTTTCAAAAGCTTTTCCCTCTTTTCTATGCTCATGTGTTTCTCTTTTCTGGTTTTCAGTTTTTAATGCCTAATTAGTCCACCATGTATTGCTTCAGAGGAAGCTTGGGCATTCTGACATCATCCACCTATCCATAGTGAAACCATGCAAACCCTTTACAGATAAACCCAAACTTCAGTGAAGTGAAACCTAGCAGGTCATGTGGGCATGCAAAGCAAAGGGATAAATGAAAATAATTAAAACAAACAAGACATATATTTCACCCTCTCAGAGAAGTCCTAGTTGTTGTTACTCTCCAGAACGCAGTATTGATTAGTATGGCTAGTGCATTGAAAGCTTAACTGTGTTTTCTGTCATTTTAATTTGTAATTGTGTCAAATTTGTGTTTTGTTAAGGACCCAATGACAACAGGACAGAGGCAGGTGTATGATGGAGTAATATCGAAACTGAAGAACTTCCAGGAACAAACCTAAAATGCAGGAAGCAGGGCGGGAACAGTAGTAAAATCCAGCAATGAACCGAAGACACCAGAGATCTTAATTAAAAGCAAGGCTAAGGAACTGAGGAAACTAGAGCAATGACAGCACAGAAACGCAGAACAACTAGAATACAACCACTAAAAAAAAATATTGTTAAATATAGATATAAATGCTGAAATAACTCAAAATAACTAAAAATACAAGAAGCAGAATGCAGAGCACAGATAAAAGAAACACACAGTCTATATAATTATAACAACTTATTCTTCAAAAGGCTTTACTTGTATTCTGTACAGCTGCAGAAAAATAGTAAATGGTCTGCACTTGTATACTACTGCCTTATCTAGTCCGAGGACTCCCAAAGCACCTTACACTACAATCAGTCATCCACCCATTCATACACACATTCACACACTGACAGTGGTGAGCTACTTTGTACCTACAGCTACCCTGGCACAGATTTACAGAAGTGGGACTGCCATACAATCGGCGCCACCTCTGACCACCATCAGTAGGCAAGGAGATTAAAGTGTCTTGCCCAAGGACACAACAATTTAGATGGACGGAGTGAGGGTTCTAACCGGCAACCCACCAGTTCCAAGACGAACTCCTACCACCTGATCCCCCGTTGCACAAGGGAATAAAGCTCTGAGGTATTAGTTGAGAAATAATTTGTCAGTAAAACAAAAACGCATGAACTTGGGTCTTGAGGATTTGGAAATGGATGATTTTACTTTCAAGTACCAACTGTACATATTGCTGGGTTTTGCAAAACATCTGCATTATCTACCACAACTGGCAAGACTGTACAAGGAACATGATTCTTGCGATGCCCGACTTGTTAACACCAAGTCTCAAAATTAAATCCTCCATTCTGATTGTGCATTTTGTAATGTTTAATGATATAACAGTAGATGCGTGGGCCATCCCTGTGACTGCTGTGCTGGCATGACACAAACCTGAGGTGACACCAGCAGAATACAGCATTTCTTAAATGGAGAACATGCAAAAATGAATCAACTGAAAGACACCAAAATGAAACAATACCTAACTTTAGCATACTAGATAATGTTTGCTATCAAGAGCAACATGCTAACTGTAGCATGTTCACTAACAAAAGTATTAGCTTTTATTGTTTCATTATTGCAAAGGTAGATTCCAGATTCATGGTGGGTTTTAAAGGCCGAAGCAGATGCATTTTATGCCTAACTCAGGAACACTGCATTTACGATGGTGCTTTTAGGTACACACCAAGTGGTCCCATGCCATTTGTCTTACAAAAATTATTTCTCTTGCATTTATGAAAAAATTACCATGACTCCTATGACACTATGAAATTGAGAAATTGTATTTTTTGTTCAACCTTTTTTTAACGGGCTGCACGGTGCAAGAAGGTCCTGGGTTCAATTCCCAGCCGGGGGTCTTTCTGCATGGAGTTTGCATGTTCTCCCCGTGCATGCGTGTGTTCTCACCGGGTACTCCGGCTTCCTCCCACAGTCCAAAGACATGCCTGTTAGGTTAATTGGTCACTCTAAATTGCCCTTAGGTGTATGAATGATTGTCTGCATGGTTGTTTGTGTCTTGCCCTGCGATGGACTGGCGACCTGTCCAGGGTGTACCCCGCCTCTCGCCCATAGACTGCTGGAGATAGGCACCAGCTCCCCCGCGACCCACTATGGAATAAGCGGTAGAAAATGACTGACTGAGCTTTTTTAACATTTTTATTATTATGTTTCCCA
>JAHHUM010002018.1:1682145-1852751 GCA_036173005.1 Crenichthys baileyi | reverse complement strand
TGAATAACCCAAAGACACCAAAAATAAAACCCCAATACCTAACTTTAGCATACTAGATAATTTTTGCTATCAAAAAAGCAACCATGAAACTGTAGCATGTTTTTTCACTAACAAAGAAATTATTTTTTTATTGTTTCATTATTGCAAAGGTAGATTCCAGATTCATGGTGGGTTTTAAAAGGCCGAAGCAGATGCATTTTATGCCTAACTCAGGAACACTGCAATTTACGATGGTGCCTTTTGGGTACCCCCCAAGTGGTCCCATGCCATTTGTCTTACAAAAAATTTTTTTTCTCCTTCATTTATGAAAAAATTTTACATGACTCCTATGACACTATGAAATTGAGAAATTGTAATTTTTTGTTCAACCTTTTTTTAAACGGGCTGCACGGTGCAAGAAAAGGGTCCTGGGGTTCAATTCCCAGCCGGGGGGTCTTTCTGCATGGAGTTTGCATGTTCTCCCCGGGGCCTGCGTGTGTTTCTCACCGGGTACTCCGGCTTCCCCACAGTCCAAAAAGACATGCCTGTTAGGTTAATTGGTCACTCTAAAATTTGCCCTGGTGGTGTATGAATGATTGTCTGCAGGGTTTTTTGTGTCTTGCCCTGCGATGGACTGGCGACCTGTCCAGGGTTGTACCCCGCCCCCCCTCGCCCATAGACTGCTGGAGATAGGCACCAGCCCCCGCCGAACCCACTATGGAATAAGCGGTTAGAAAATGACTGGAATGAGCTTTTTTCACTTTTTTTATTATTATGTTTCCCCATATTTTTGCTCTTTCAGCAGCATTGTCTTTTCTAATCTCCCTTTTTTCTTGTATTAAAAAACTCAGTGGGTCCTCCTTCCTAACCCAATCTGTGAAAACATTGACACTTTTTTTTTTAAAGTCAGAAGTGCAGTCTATCTGTCAAGTTTTGTGGTATCATTCATCTGATTATGTCCTGGAGACCACTGGCATCGCCTCAGATATGGTTTTGTTGTGGTCGTTGCCTACCGACGTCTCTGTTGTGGGGTCATGTTTTCGAAGATAAAAAAATGTGGTATCTTGTTTGTAAAAGTCTTTTGGAGAGGGTGATAGAGAGTGACTTCATAGTTGAGCTGTAATATTATTTTGGGTCTTGTTACAAGCTCACCCAGTGTTGTTACTTGTAAACTAAATCAATTTTGAATTAAGTGGGGGAATGATAGTTTATTGCTGATTGTATTCCAAAACTTGTTTTGAACTCCATATTAAGCGTTTGACAGCTTGATCTTACAGAATCCTAAAATTTTCAAATGCCTACTGTCAAAACATCAATCCCCCGACATACCTTTGCACTTTCAAGCTCGCTTTAACCTCTTTCCGTGTGAACATCAAACCCCCTTCCTAATTTTTTATATCTCTCCCCCCCTACCCCCTCAAAACACAGGAAACCTGTCCTGGAAAATTCAGCTCATATGTCGCTCCACTTTAAAAGGGGGAGATTTTTCAAGCAGGAAAAATAAATATGGGAAAAGGGGAAAGTAGCTGCAAAACCCAAAGTAACCCCCTAAATTTGGTATGGCTGCATAGCTTGGTTTTTGGCTGATGTCCATGCTGATAAAGTGGCTTAGGATGCTAGTGTTTTTTTAAAAAAGCTACCTCTGATGCTATCAGTGACATTTCATTCCTTCACTATTTGGACAGTGAGGGGGCTGCGATTGTGGGGTTTTGAAATTTTTCCTTGCAATGTGAGTAAGGCAGTCGTTCTGTATGTCTGATTCTTCACTGAGTAATCATTTTTTGGAAAACCAACATGGGGTTAGCATGTGCTCATAATACAACAGCTGAGTTTTCCCCTGCTTTTTTTTTCCTTTCCCAAACTTCATACCCCCCCCACGCCAGTAAAATTTGTCTCTTTTTTAATCATTCCAAAAAGCGTGTAAATTGTTTGTGAGACCGAGGAAAAAAGTTACGTGCCTCTTTAAAATCTGGTTGTCATCCAACTACCCCCCTTAATGTAATTTTTATTCAAAAATTGTATAGTAATGGAAAAAAGAGTAGTGCATTATTGAAAAATTTAAGAAAATGACGCGAAGTAATTTTTAAAAACGTTCTCAAACCCCAAAAAGTCGGGAAATTTTTTTGAATGCAACCCTTTTTAAATGTGGCGCCCCTGAATAAAATCTGGTTTTAAACCTATTTCCTTTGGGAAATCACCCAATTAGTAAACCCGTGGCCACTTGTATGTAAAATTAAAACTGAATATAAAAACTGATGTTTTGTGAAGTTCTCAGTTAGGGGCCCTGGCATTAGTCAACAAGGTTAGACATATAAAAAAAATTATCTCAAGCTTGGAATAGCTCATTTCCCTCCTACTCGTCGTCTTCCGCTTATCCGGAACCCGGGTCGCGGGGGCAGCAGACTCAGCAGAGACACCCCAGACGTCCCCCTCCCCAGAACATCTCCTCCAGCTCCCCCGGGGGGGGCCCCAAAGGGGGTTCCCAGGCCAGCCGAGAGAACCCTTAGTCCCCCCCAGCGCTGTCCTTGGGGCCATCCCCTGGGGGCCCCTCCCGGTGGGACGTGCCCCGGAACACCTCCCGAGGAAGACGTCCAGGAGGCGAAACCCGGTATAGATGGCAGAGCCACCTCAACTGGCTCCTCTCGATGTGGAAAGAGCAGCGGCTCTACTCCGAGCCCTTCCGAATGGCCGAGCTCCTCACCCTGTCTCTAAGGGGGGTTGCCGGCCCCCTTAAAAAAAGGAGGAAGCCCATTTCAGCCGCTTGTATCCGGGATCTCGTTCCTTTCGGTCATGACCCAAAGTTCATGGCCATAAGGTTGAGGGGTGGAACGTAGACCCACCCGGTAAATTTGGGGCTTCGCGGTTTTTTGGGCTCAGCTCTCTCTTCACCACAACGGACCGGCACCCGCGCCCCCATTACTGCAGCAAAAACCGCACCGATCCGTCTGTCGATCCTCCCGCTCCATTTCCCTCACTCGTGAACAAGACCCCCAGATTTTTCAACTCCCCCACTTGAGGCAGGGAACTCCCCTCCAACCCGAAAAAGGACAAGGCCACCCTTTTTTTCCGGTTGAGTACCATGGCCTCTGACTTGGAAGAGCTGATCTTCACCCCCCGCCGCTTCACCCTCGGCTGCGAAAACCCCCCCAGCGCCCCTTTTAGGTCTTGGCTAGAGGGGCCCAAGCAAGACCACGTCATCTGCAAAAGAAGAGACGAAATCCACTGGTTCCCAAACCCAAAACCCCCCCCGGCCCTTGGTGGCGTCTAGAAATCCTGTCCACTAAAAGTTTTGAACAGAAACCCGGTGACAAAGGTCAGCCCTGCCGGAGTCCAACATGCACCAGGAACAAGGGCCGACTTAGTGCCGGCAATGGGGACCAAAATCCTGCTCCGCTCGTTACAGGGAAACCGGATGGCCCCAAAAAAAAGGCCCCCCCCCCGATTTTCCTACTCCTGGAGCAAAACCCGGGTTTGGGGAAACTCCCATGGCCCCTTTGTTACCCTGTGAAAGGGTATAGAGCTAGTCCTTTTTCCATGGCTGGGACAAAAAAACCACCGCCCCCCTCCTGGGAAAAAAAAAAAAACAGAAAAAAAAAAAAGTTCGACTATGGGGCCCCGGACTCTCCTCTCCCCAAAAACCCTGGCGTAGGGCCCTTACCAGGGAGGCTGAGGAGTGTGATCCCACCTGTAGATTTTTAAACACACCCTCCGGTCCCCCTTCTTATGAAGAGGGGGCCCCACCCCCCTTGCCAGTCCAGAGGCACTGTCCCCGACCGCCATGCAATGTTTAAAGGGGGTTGTCAACCATGACAGGCCCCCACAAAAAATCCAGAGATTTGAGGTACTCAGGGCGGATCTCATACCCACCCCCCAAGGCCCTTTCCCCCCCGGGGGGGCTTTTTAACCACCTCGGTGACTTCAGCCTTGGGGGTGATGAAAGAGTCCAACCCCAAGTCCCCAGGTTTTCTTTTCCCAACAAAGGAATGCGTGATGGCAGGATTGAGGAGATCCTCTAAAAACTCCTTCCCCCCCCTGATAATGTTTTTCCCCGCGAGGTCAGCAGCCTCCCACCCCCCCTATAAAAAAAGTGTTGGGGGAGCACTGCTTCCCTCTCCTGAGGGGGGCCGGACGGTTTGGCCCAGAATCGCTTCGAGGGCCCCACCCCGGGGGGTAAAATTCCCATGGCCTTTACCGAAATCCTTCCCGGCCCCCGGGTTTTTGCCTCTGCCACAGCCCCGGGGCCCCAAAACACGCTTGGCCCCACGGTAACCCTTCAGCCGCCCCCCCCCAGGAGTCCCACAAGCCAACCACAGCCGATAGGACTCCTTTCTTCAGCTTGACAGCATCCCTTTACTGCCGGTGTCCCCCCAAACGGGTTTTTGGGGTTTCCCGGGCCGGGGACAGGCACCGCAGACCTTACGGCCACCTGTCCGGTGTCTCCTCCTCCAGCGGATCCCAACTCACCACCAGGTGGTGATCAGTGGGGACAGCTCCCCGCCCCCTCTTCCCCCAGTGGGGCCAAAACCTTGCGGCCTAAGGTCTGATGATACGACAAAAAAAAGTCGGGCCATTTTTACCTCCTGCCTAGGGTGTCCCGGTGCCAAGTGCACTGATGGACCCCCCTTATGCGGTTTAACATGGTGTTTTTTATGGGCAATCCGTGACTAGCACAGAAGTCCAATAACAAAACACCAAATCGGATTCAGATTGGGGAGGGCCATTTTTCCCGGTCACGGCTCTCCAGCTGTCACTGTTTTTTTTCCCACGTGGGCGTTGAAGTCCCCCGCAGAATAATGGAGTCCCCCGGGGGGGGCACTATCCAGCACCCCCGACAGAGACATCAAGAAGGCCGGGTACTCCGGGACTAACCGCTTTTGGGCCCGGGAGGCCGAAAAGACAGTCAGAGACCTATCCCCGACCCGAAGGGCGGGGTGCGACCCCCTCATCCAACACGAGACGGCTGTACTGGGGGGGAACAAGCAAAAACCCCCCCCCCGGCCCCCCGCCTTCCCCCCTGGGCCACTCCAGAGTAGAAGAGAGTCCAGCCCCTTAAGGGAGATGGGTTCCCGAGCCCCCGCTGTGCGTGGAGGGCGGGGCCCGAAATTTCTAGTCGATATCTCTCGACCTCCCGCACAAAAACTCAGGCTCCCTTCCCCCCCCAGCGAAGGGAAACATTCCACGTCCCTTTTAGCCACCCCCCAAGCATCCGGGGGGTCAGGCCGCTGAGGTCTCCACCTTCGTCCGCCACCCAATCCTCTTTGCACCGTTCCCCCCGGGTTCCCCCCGCAGGTGGGGGGGCCCACTGGGGGGATGGCCCCCGCGTTTCTTGTTTTCGGGGCTTTGCCCGACGGGTTCCCGCGAGGAGCAACCCAGCCACCAGGCACTCCCGGACGAGATCCCACCCCCGGCCTGGCTACAGGGTGGGGCCCCGGCTCCGCCGTACCCGGGGGACGTTTCGTGCCTCGATATATTTGTCCTTTAGAAGGATTTTTTGAAACCCCTCTTTTGTCTACCCATTACCTAGAGCCTGTTTGCCATGGGAGACCCTACCAGGGGCATTTAAGCCCCAGACAACATAGCCTCTAGGATCATTTGAACACTCAAACCCCTCCACCACGTTAAGGTGGCGGTTCAAGGAGGAGCTCATTTATTATTAATATTATTAGCGCATTATTCAAGCCATCTTCCAAAAAGGGAAAAAGGTTGCAACAACTGCAAGCCCTTCATGACAAGGCAGTCCGCCTAAACTGGCAGCCCAAGCAAAAAGAATCAGGAAAGCAGCCGAAGCCCATGGTAGCTCTGAAGGAGCTGCAGAGTTTCACAGTTGGGAGAATCTGATCTGTCCACAGGACAACCAGTCATTGTGTGTGCCAAAAACCGGCCTTTATGGAATGCTGGTAAGTAGAAAGCGGTCTTGAACAAGGATATTGAAGCTGTTCAGATTTAATAGGAAGATGGATGTTGGTAAATATGCAGCAAAACTGTTACTAAACTTTTATTCTAAAAAGTAAGAGTCAGACATTTCTGTGCGGGCTGCACAGTGGCACAGCTGGTAGCATTGTTGCCTTGCAGCAAGAAGGTCCTGGGTTCAACTCCCGGTCGGGGGTCTTTCTGCATGGACTTTGCATGTTCTTTCTGTCCCACAGTCCAATTGCCTTTCGGTGTGAATGAGTGTGTGCGTGGTTGTTTGTCCTGTGTGTGTCTGTGTTACACTGCGATGGACTGGCGGTCTGTCCTGGGTGTACCCCGCCTCCCACCCATAGACTGCCGGAGATAGGCACCAGCTTCCCCATGACCCACTATGGAAGAAGTGGTAGAAAATGACTGACTTTCTTTTCTTCGCTTTCCAATTATGTGGTACTTTGTGTTCATTCATGACATAAAACCTAAATAAAATACTTTAAAGTTTGTGGCTGTAATGTGACCAAATGTGAAAAAATCAAGAGTGATGAAGAGGTCACTGCCAGCACGCCCACAGGCCACCAAGATGTCACCATACAGAAGTCAGAAAAAAAATAATGTTAAAAAACTCCAGCTAGGTTGGTTGAGGCATTCAACGTGTGGAGCACATCACAGAAAGTTAAACACGGCCTTTTTAATCATTCATCAAAGTCATCATTGTTGTGGCACGCTCTGTCTTGTGCACTTCAAAGACAGAAATCTGCCATGCTGCTACCTCTCCTGGTGTCTACACATAAACCAACTCACAGACGCAATTTAAGATGGTCATAACAACAGTGCAAATATTCATCTGTGGGTAAACTGATAGGAATGACTTACAACACACAGTTTGGCAGGTGCTGTGCTGAAAGGGGGACGATTTCCCAACAAGTCTTAACGGCTTTGCTCTCAAATGGTGCTGAGTGGATATTTATCTGGTGGAATGTGGGGTATATTCACAGACTGCATATTAAACAGCCTGGCAAAAGGAAAAGACGATACAGAGGACAGATATGTTTAGTTGGAAGGTGGAGGGGAAGGTGGGGGGTTAAGCATTCCTGTAAAGTTGCTGTGGGAACAGTTGAGGCTGTGTTCCAGGACCATGTCCACATGTTGACAGCTTTACGCCTGTGGTCCTGAACTATAACTATAACTGCTGCCTCGGATAAACCCAGAAGCCTCCGTCTTTCCCTGATTGGTGTGTATACTTAAAAGACGTTTGGTCTGAAGCTTGTAGCTCAGTGTAGAGCACTTTGAGGAGAATGAATAGAAATACATTACAAGTATGTGTTGTTTAAATAGGGTGAAAAACCATATAAAATATCTTTGTTTTCAACAGGTTTTTTGTCTAGTAGGTCCAGACTACTTCAGGGGGCAGGCAGCAATTTGTTCCTCCTAAGTTAATTTTTTCTCAGACCTAATCTATAGGCACAGAGGATGATCAATTGCTATTGTAGGGCTCCCAGGCCTGCTGCTGGAAAATCCTCCAGACCCCTCTAGCAACTCTTTTTTGAGAAAAGCAATTAGTGGCATATCTATGAACTTTTCTGGTGTAATAGAGACTCTCATTTCTGCATAAATATTCATCATATAGCGTGTATCTGTTACACAGCACCTCAGAGCTTGTAAGATCACTCCATTGTATTTACTAGCATGACTGTTAAGGGCAAGTCTGGATGTAGAAGGATGTGGTTCCCTGAGGAAGAGTCAGTTTTGGTGCCCTACCTGCACAATTTATTTGCTTTTGCAACAAAATTATGTTGGATTTTTTTGTACAGCACTTTGTGTAACACGGGTTGTTGAAAATGTGTTATATAAATAAACCTGACCTTAGTTTTGACCTTGATTTTAAATTGATAGGTAGGCCTATGCATACACGGGCACGAATTGATCTATAGTCAGTTTAAAACATCCTGGCCCAGGTTAAAGAAGTTGATAATAAATAACTTTCACATGAACCTAAAACATTCTCTGTGAAGAAAATATAGGTGGTGACTCTAAATGTTTTCTCTCCTATTTTGTGTAGGTCTTCAGTCATCCTCTCAGCATCACCTTCTCTGTAAATTACCACCTCCTATCCAACTTGTACTCTGTCATAGGGAGTTCAGTCCAAAGTTAACATGACCTTTAATGAAAGCATTAAATTTTTAAAGTGTATGGTTCATTAGTGAAGCTCCCTGTATGGAAGGGCTGGTTGTAAAGCTGCAGGTGTTAATTTTGTACTCGTAAAGTTGTTGCTTTTTGACCTGCTCGTCCTCAACGGGTGTGGACTGAAAAGCAAACGTGTACAAACCAAAGACAAACACGCATCTCATGGATGATGTTTTACAAAGTGTCAGCAGATGAACTCAAGTACGTTTGGTATATTTTAACGGGTTACTTTAAAGCTGAGGGGGAAACATGTTCTCTTGATTCTAGGGAACGATATTTCAGGCCAGCTTTTGGTTTTAGCATCTGTTTATGTAAACCAAATGGTGCTTTGCAGGAGCACACACTGAGCTGTTTATACTAAATCATATGTACTATGTCCTACCCTCCACACATGAAAAAGAGATTCCTGAAAATATACAACTGAGGTGATGGCAGTAATGACATGAAAAATTGTAATATTCTATGATGAGTGATAAATGTGTGGATAAGACAGATCTCCGTTCACTGTGTTTACAGATTCTCTTCCCAATTATTCACACCCCTAGTAAAGATAGGTACAAATCATAGAAATAAATTATTGTTGAGACTTTTTGATCCCAGGCTTGATGCAAACATGTTTTCATGCAGCCCTGTTTGTCATAGTGCAAGCCATTTTGAATCCATACATTGTTGCTCTGTAGATACTGGCAACTTAAGGCCAGGAATCTTACTCGTACTCGTCTTATTAAGATCAACACACATCTGCCTTGCCTATCCTGTTTTCTTGCCTTTCCTATTTTGAAGAGTGACAAGAAGAAATGGACTTAAATAGCGTTTCAGCTTAGAAGGTAATTTTGCTGGAATAGAACTATTTCAAGGCTTTTATTAACTTTGAAGCTCTTTTAGGCACAGCATAAGCTCAGGGCATTAAGCAGCTGTCCAGCAGTCGCATTTTGTTTGTTCCCTTAGTCAGTTTTTGATTAAATTAAACTATGTGTGTCATGAGAAAAGTGCTATGATAGAGAAATGCAGAAGCAAGAATGCTCCTCTCTTTGAATAAAGTGTCCCCATTTTATCTAAAAAAATTCATCTCTGTAGGACTGTTAAAAACAATTGAATAATGAAGGTAATTTTAAATGTCAACCAAATAATGTGAGAAGCACTGTGAAATTGCAGCCCCGGAACTGTTTGTACTGCAACATTGTACATAGTTTTTATTCTTGATTGCAGGTGCAAGACAGAGCAGTGTTTCCTTTTATCATCACAAGGCAGAACTGCCTGGTTGGATGCTTTTCTGGTATCAGTGCAGGACTCAGATATTTGAGTATAAATAGCGTGAAAAGAGGAACTGTGCCAGACAGGAATGTCCTCCTCAAAGGCATCGCTCGGACAATGCCCAGAATGCTATGATGGGTGGTAAAATTTGCTGGACTGCAGCCAAAGGCAAGAAGGGGGAAAAGTGGTCTGGAAAGACAGGAAAATATGTCCAAATAGAGGCCTGTCTAATGTTCTCTCTCTGTATTAATCTGTTTGGAGGGGAGAAACATAGCAAGATCCATGTGGCAACAGGTTCACAAAAACTCTGCAACTCAAACCTAAAAGCAGGATTAATAAGATAAAATATATGCTAAGTCAAAGGAGATCAACTAATTTCACAAATAATAATGTGATCCATATTGGGGTCACATTCAAACATGCAACTGCCAGCATATAAATATAGTGAAAATATTACAAAAAAATACAAACCAGCCAATCAAAAGCTGCCACATTGATAAACTGACCAATAAGAACTCAATGAAAAAACATATATTCATTTTGTTGTAATTTTGTAGTTTAGTTCTTTCACTGTCATTTGTATTTTACTGCCTGTATGATCTACCTTTCATTTAGAGAACTTTTGCCAGTTTGATCTGAATTTAAAATGTATAGATGATTGCAACAAAAGCTACATACGTTGGACAGCATTCACCTGTGTTTCAGCTTGGACTGGAAGAATGGACAGAGATTTGACTCTAAGAAACCGCTCAGCTGTTCTGAGCCCATATCACCTGAATGTCAAAATAAAAAAAAATGAATTTCTTGAGTGGATTTTAAGCCAAAATAAAATAACATGCCTGAAAATCTTTTAATAGCGTCTGCTCCTTTTTAAAGAGAACTGCTGCACTACCACAGCAACATATCTAAGCAATTTAGCAGGTGCATTGCTCTGCAAAAGTATTTGATTCTTCGTGAATTATTTTAGATTTTGTCATGTTACAGCCACAAACGTCAATGCATTGTATTGGGATTGTATCTACCTGACCAGTACAGAGTCATTAGCGTAAAGTGGAAATAAAATGATACATGCTTTACAAAATATTTTACAAATAAAAGTCTAAAGTGTGACATGCACTAGCATTCAGAACAGATGCTCTCAGTAAGCATCTAATTAGTACATAGAGTCCACTTGTGTGTTATTTAATCTCAGTATTAAAACAGTTGTTCTGTGAAGGCTTTAGAAGTTTGATAGAGAACATCAGTGAACAAACAGCATCATGAAGCCCCCGGGACACACCAGACAGGTCAGGGAGAAAGCATTGGAGAAGTTTAAACAGTGTTAAGTCATAAAACTCATAAATCCCAAGCTGTGGAGATCTCATGGACCACTGTTCAATCCCTTAACCAACAACGGAAAGAGTGTGCCACAACTTCAAATGTAGACTGACAGGCCAAGCAAGGAGAGCACTAATCAGAGAAGCAGCCAAGAGGCCCATAATAGCTCTGGAGAAGCTGCAGAGATACACACCTCAGGAGAGAGAATCTGTTGACAGTAGAAAAATGTGCTTCACAAATTTGGCCTTGGTGGAAAACTCTGTGTGGTGGAAAACATTGTACATCATCCTGAACACACCATATCCACAGCAAAACAAGGTGCTGGAGGCATAATGCTGTGTGGATTCCTTACTACAGCAAGGAAAGGGTGGCTGGTCAGAGTTGATCACTGGAGAATCTGTGACAAAACTTGAAGGTGTCAGGTCACAGAGCTGGGCGCAGGTTAGTAGTGTGTTATGTGGAGTTTCTCTCTCACCCCTTCCACAGGATGTGACAGGCAGGAGCAACCTCACAGCTGTTGTTCATCAAGAAGCAATCAGGGAGAGCTCTTAAGCTTCTGGAAACCAGGAGGAGGCGTCAGATTGTTTGTTCATTTAGAGTGGTAATCAGACCAACAAGACAAGCGCAGAGTTTTGCTTGTTTAATCCTAATCATTCTCATTCTTACCTTGGCTATGCTCCTTTCCTTTAAGGTTACTGCTCTGAAGACCTTGGCCTGGTTTCTCCGTCTTCAATCCGTCCTTTGTCCAGTGGAAGAATACTTCAGAGTATTTATCACTACTGAAAGCCTTCTCTTGTTTTCCTGGACCAGCAAGCACAAGGAAAGAACTCAGAACCCAAAGAACCACAGCTTATGCTTAACGCTCTGCTGGTCCACCCTCCAACACCACTCACCTCCTGGAAGGAACTTCTTGCATCTCACACCAGCCTGCCAAACTCAGTTTCTGAGTCTTACTCACCTTTCCTGGAACATCCTGATCCACCTCCAAGTAAGCGTCATCTCTATCCACTCCAAATCCACTATTGACTTACCTCCATAACTCACGCTCATCTCTTCCTCAGTGTTCCAATCCACTTTGACCTGACTCCGGCTGATCCTGAAACAGTCACTTTTCACTTCCTGATAATAAACTTGTTGAACCCTCTCTTTGTCTCCGTGTTGGTTGCCTGCACTAGAGCTTCCTGGTCTCACACAATATGACAGAAGTAGATCTTAAGCTTATGTTCAAAGTTGTTAAAGACATATCCCAGCAAGCCTGCAGATGTGGCTCTACAAATTTAAATATTTTTCAGATTTTAATTTGTTAAAAAAATAAAACTATGCACAATATTCCTGCAATTCCTTCACAATTATGCACTGTGGCAACAGTGTTTGTCTATCGCATAAAATCCCAATGAAATTAAGTTCAGCTTTGTAACATGACCATTTTCATTTGAATAGTTATGAATCCTTTTACAAGGCACTGTATGACAGGTACTGGAGACTCATTTTGTGCATACTTTTAGTGTGACAAACTTGTGCGATTGCACAGGTGTGTATCTATATGCATGCAGCCCTAATAGCTTTTTTGCCTTGTTTGTAGTAACAGGCGCTCCTGTCAGTCGCACAGTGAGCCTCCTATTTTACAGAGGTCAGGGGTGAGAGGTCAATGATGTGACACTGGGATTGTTGGGAGACATGTAGGAAACCAGCCCAGACCCAACATGACAACATAAGGTTCCTATATCATTCACTGGGGAGATTTTAACACTGGGATGCTGATTTTGGATTTTTAATACTGGAAAAAGTAACAGGCTTTTCACTGCTTTTCATTATCAAATATCCTCATTTTCTGAGTGGAAATTACCAGCTTTATTGGTGGATTGTAGCGTGACAACTTCTGAATCACAAGTGCTGACAATGTGGAGACACCCTGTAACTTCTGCCAACAGCTATAGGCTACAAATGAGGAAGTTATTGTCCATAATTGTGAAATTTGAGATTATTTAATTGTGACAGACACTAAAGAGGTTATTGACCTGACAGCACTAGGAGGATTCATAGCTGCTGTTGCTGTTTCTTTTTATACTATTGTGTCGCATTTTTATGCCATTAGAGCTCTTTGGCCCAGTGAGTGGTCATTTTCAATGAAGCCCACACAGCTTGTGTCACAGAATCACTATGATTACAAGTTAAGACCAACGTGGTCTTTGCAGTGTTCTGTGGACCTCTGAAGTCAGAATTTAGATCGAAGAATGGCACCAAACTCAACATAACCGTGTTCAAGTTCCAATTTCAACAACCAATGGGATTTGCTCATTAAAATGCTCAGTGACGAGGCTGACTGTTTTTGATCCAAACTAATGATAACAGGATTTTCTGCATTTTTTTACTATCAAATATTTAAGCTACACGTTTCCTACATAGGTGATTAAAAGATTTGATGAGATAATTCAGTTTATTTAAATAGCACCAATTCTCAACAAATGTCATGTTATAGCACTTTCCAAGACAAACAGGTCCAATTCATATCCAATTATAAAGAAATGTAAATCAGTAAATAATATTGATGCCAGTACCATTAAATCATATGGGCAGTTTAGATTTAATGACACACATTATAATCTGTTCCTAAAAGTAATAAAAGACTGTCTAAGTTTGTAACGCTATTCAGTCAAGGTTACCTATGTAAGGGAGCCTAGCCAATTCGTTTTGAGTCATTGTTTTTGCAGCAATTCTTTTTCAGCAATTCCTTTGCAAAATAGTTTTTGTTACTTTGGCTGTTTTATATGCAAGACAGCCATTTGGATTTTGAGATCAGGGTTGATGAGTATCCTCCAACTTTCAAACCTTAAAATTCTAAGCTGAGGAAGCTTATTTGTACAACTTTAAATTTTGAAATTTGAATTTCTGAATAAAAATCCAACATATAATTAAACCACATCCTTCAATAAATCATGCCGTGTCAATAGATAGGATTATTTTTCATCTCATAACACGGCAAACTTAAAAAGCCCAAATCCCGTTGTATTCCTGTTTTGAATTGTGAAATATGTGTAACTGGGAAACCCTAATGCTTATTAAGGTTGTATGTCCCACAAAAAAACATTTAGGAGCAACTGCACCAAACCATGCAACGCAAGCGTGTAGTAAAAACTACAGGGAACATGCCACCTATACTTCAGCCTGGCACCCACAATCAAATCCATCTGCCTCTACAGAGCTAATGAGTTAGAGGGGTCTAAGTGTGAGAAAAAGACATTAAAGCAGGAAGAAGACTGGGTGAAAGGGCAGAATATTGCCATCACTGCCAGTAATTCAAAGATCTGATTTCATATTATTGGGTGTTATCACAGTGTGGAGATAAATATAAAAAGAGAGGGAGAGGAGTGGAGGTGGGTGAAGTAATGACAACAGTGTGGGCATACATGTTCGCTTGATTATCTTGCTTCTCCATCAACTCTAAAGCTAAGGGCTTTTTACTGAACTGAGGCTGCAGCAAAATAGCTGCATAAATATTTACACACAGGACATCTTGCACTAAAACTGCCCATTTAACCCTGCTTATTGTGCAGCTCAAGCTGTTTTTATTTAGGAAATATATTATTATTATTATTTACAGGTATCCTCTCCTTTGTTTTGCAGCTTTGTGAACCATTCTTTAATTCAACTAAAGCTTGTGTTCTGTACTTCCTCCTCTTCTCTTTCTCCCATGTACCTTACTTCTATCTCATCCTGCTCTCCTCTCTTCTTACATGTCATTATACTGTACATTTACCCAGGTGGCTCCCTGCCAAGCTTCCACATACAGGAGCCATTGTTCCAATATGCTCTGAGACAAGTGTTTAAAACCTTAAATATCCTCAAATTATAAAACATAAACATTTACATTGAAGTATTGGTTTCTACTGTACAAACATGCTTCCACTGTCTTTGGAGTCCCATAAACACACACCACACACACACACACAAACACACAAGCCTTCTAGCATTTAGTGTCTTGGATGAACTTAGCGTTGAAATGCACACTTGTGCCACTGGCATTAGAGTAACAAAGGTCTACACAGGCCCTGTTGTCCTGGGACAGTAAGGTAGTTATCTGTGCCACAGTGGGAACATAAAGCAGTCAATAGATGAATGCTATCTTTATATCTACTGCACCAGAGGTGAATTGAAACGCTGCCACTGGACGTCATGGAGCCCCGCTCTGAAGCACTGCCTTTGAAGCACTGACAGCACAGAGAGAATCAGGCCAGCTCTTTGATACGGGTGGTTGGGAGAGAAAACTCAAACCTTAAGAGGGAGCATTATTTAGTTACAGCTCTATTTAAAATTCTGAACTTTACAAATAAGCCTTGAAATAAAAACATGTTGGGATTGAGTTTAAAAGGTGTTCTACCATACTTGTGGCTTTTAGAAATAAAAGAACAATAATTTAAACTTCACTTTGGGGAGAAACAAGGATGTCCCTTTAACATTATCACTGTTACCACCGTTTATGCAGAAAGAGCAAACAAAGAAATGTAGTATAAGAAAAACATTGCCTTGCAAAAGTATCCATAATGACTTATACTTTGTCACATTGCAACGATGCAATTTAATGTATTTTATTACCATTTTATAAGACGGACCAACACAAAGTAGTGCATAACTCTTGTTGAGAAGCTGTGGCATGACTTGCAAATTAATATTCCAAGATGGTCTGAGTCCATTCTGACAAGAGTTTTAACTGTTTTGCAAAGAAAAATGAACAAAAATGTCACTCACTGGAAAGAAGAAGCCAGTGAAACAGAACTTCGCACAGCACCTGAGCTACATTTCAGAGACGGCAACTGATTTCAAAAGCATGGCGTGCAGCTACACCCGTCTTGAAAAGTAGTTACAAGTATTTGCCTAATGTGTCGTAATGTTACATAATAATATGTTATTATTTTAAAGTGTGGTGAATGTGCAGGTCACAAAGTGTCCACCACAGCGTTTTGAAGTTGTTACATTCTGTATTTGATTAGCTTTGAGGGAAAAGCAAGAATCCCGTATCCTTCCGCTTACTTAGTACCTGCTCTCAAGTCAGAGCCTTTGGTGACAGAAAAAGCATCTTTTTCTCGCCCCTTACTAATATGACTGCAGCCAACATTAAATACATGAGCCAACAATGTCCTGAAAGTTCACTACTGGAAAATGTACTTTGCAGCATTCCATTAATGGGCCCATTAAGTTATCTCCATACTGTCTGAAAAAAAGGCCAAAAACACTCGCTAAGCTCCTGGTTGTTCAGTTATTTCAGAGCAGATGCTAATTTAGCAGAGAGCATTAGCAAGGTGAAAAACTACGAGGGAGGCGCGCTTTAATGTTAAGTTTACAAACGCTGTTGCAACAGTACAAATATATCTGTTCAGATGGCACAGGTCATTTATACAAAGTCATGCTTTTTGCCTGTTCATGTCCTAACCTGTTAGATTTAACAAGTTGGGAACATCTAGTTTGCACAGAAAGTGACGCTTCTATTAATGGCAGCTGCTTTGAAACGTTCGATGTGCCCATTAAACAGCGCAACAAGACTAGATCACTTTAAAACTGGTCTTTCATTTATGTTGCCATCCGAGAAAACATTAAACATCGCTGCTTAGTTATTATTAAAATAGATTCCATACTTACTGAGCTAAGCTGCATGTCGCACTTGCTTCGTTGGGGATGTGAAGGAGTCAGATACCTTTATAATTAGGTGGGATTTTCTTTTAAACTTTCTGACCTCATGCCTGTTTCTCGTTTTAGGAGAGCGATATCGTGAAAAACTTTGCATTCACATGACTGATTGTGGTGTTCCAGACATGCAGAAATAAATGAACCTGTAGTTATAAGAGTCCTGAGGCCATCTTGGTTATTGTTGTTATCCTGTGTGGGGGATAATGTTGTGTTTTCTGTGTTAATTAAAGGAATATCCATGCATCTCCAGTGGGGACGCTTTTGCCTTGTAAAAGAACGGGAGTGAATAAAGATGTTGCTGTGTGTTCTTTCCAGTTATCTGCTTGAATAGTTTTCTTTTTTATTTGAACTTATGTATCATATGCATCACCGATTAACTTTATCCTAAGATGAATTTAACATGTTAAAACACAAACTATGCGAATTATGTAGTATCTACACAATACACTTACATTTTCTCTCAGTGCATAAAGCAATCTTGTTAAAGTAAATAAAGACGGTTACATAGATCCAACAGATGCCAGTTTCCTTTTTTTTCAGTGCTCTTTCGGTTCAGGTATTTTCAAACTCCAGTCCTGCAACTTTTAAATACAAGCGTGTACCAACACAACCCAATCAAATGGCTGATTATCCTCCTCAAATTCTGCAGAGTGCTGCTAACAACATAATGATTTATTCAGGTGTGCTGAAGCAGTGACACATCTAAAGTTAACAGGTCTGTAGTCATTGAGAACTGGAGTTTGAGACCTCTGCTGTAGATTTACAAAGCTGTTAGAGATATACCCCAAAGGACCTGCAGCTGTAACTTTATTTAACTCTTTTTAGGAACAGCAGCACCTCAGCACAATGGTGCCATCATCCTGTTTCACTATCATCATCATCATGTTTCACTAGGAAGCTAATTACATGTTCTTGCCATTCTATTAATGTTTTTATTTGTAAACAACTTAGAAAACCATGTATAATTTCCCTTTCACTTCACAGTGATGTTCTTCTTTGTGTTGGCCTGTAACAGATAAGCCCAATAACATACAGTGAAGTGTGCTATTATAATATAATCAAAGAAATGTGAAAAAGTTCAAGGGGTATGAATTTGGAAGGTACTCTATTAGCCCAAAGGGGTTTAATTATCTAAAGCGGCTTGTTTTACCCCAACTTCCTGTTTTCCAATCCCACACTATCTAAAGTCTCCTGTTTCAATTCCTGCCAACAGGACTTCAGGTAAACCAAAACATTACATCATTAGAAGGAAACTCGTGTTTCGTCATTTCAGACCCCGAAGGGCTTTCTGAGAAGGATAAACATCACTGCTGGCACTCAGAGAGAGTTAATTGCAGCCACTGATTCACTGTTTAATGGCGAGACCACTTCTGCGGGGTGTTTTTAGAGGGCTCCAGGAGTCATGCGAGCAGGAACGTCGTTTTTAGTGGGACTCTGAGCAGTTAGAGCTTGAAACACAAACTGAGCCACTGCTTTTACTCGTGGTGCAAAGAAAATGATCTCATTATGGGCCTGGTAATGAAAGAATCCTGGAGTGATTAGATCATAAGGAGCACAAAGAAACTCAAGATCATTATCAACAGTTTTTCGCTACTTAAAACACACCCTGAAGCATTTCTCTCACTGCAATTACTCTTAATTTCTATTTTTGTGCAATTACACATTAAACTTTCACCTCAGCTCAAAGTCATGCTACAAAATGTTTTGTCTTTGCAGAGACAAGACAAATCGGAGGCTGAAAAAAGCAAACTACTATTTCACCGCCAAATTATTAGGGTGACCCAATTGTTAAAAAGCATAATAAATTGTTTTACACATTGAAGAAATGGCTGCATGAGGTGAAAGCAGAACAGCATGGAAAAGCTTTTATTTCCACAGCTGTTACCATGAAGCTATAAAACCTAAATTTGGAAAGATGAAAAATAAAATATAGCTAGAGTTTATTGAGTATAGCTTTACTAACGTAACTTACTTTTTAATGGCAGATTTTGTGGTTGAGGCATGTGATGTGTTAAATTTATGTGCCAGTTCCCCAGAAAGCAGAAAGTGTTTCCTGTATTCACTCGGTTACCAAAGTGATGAGTTCCAACTATAGGCTGCAAAAACCTCCTGTTTGAAAAGTAAAGACAAAGGGGAAGTGCAAACTGTTCAAAGGAAGGAAGTGAATGCTGTGGTTGAAAAAAGGACGTGTAATTCAACAGAAGCATACTAAAGAATTTCTTCATTTCTCACTTTATTTGTAAATTTTGTAAACATTACTAAATATGAGCTTTTGGTCCTGTTAGTATTTTTTTTAATTATGCTGTAGTTTTGTAGATATATATTGTCAAAAAAATTTTTACATGCAATGTAAAAAAAAAAAACACATAGCCTTTTTTTCTTACTGTGAGACTGAACTTTTTTTCTGTTTTAGGTCAATTTGGATTACCAAAACTTTGTCTATTTGCTTAATAGCAGTATTTTAAGAAAACACCTCGAACAGTCTAGCTACTTTTACGAAACATTTCCGTCATAAACACACATAGATGAGATGCCTCTAAACCCTCACTGTTCATTCATAACTCACAAGTGGAGATGGCGATATCCTGCACAGCTGTGAGCTTTCAGAAATGAATCTGGCAGTGTGGGACCCAAGGAGGTGTGGTCCTTGGGTAAAATTTCTTGATGACTGAAGGTGCCGCATTCATTTGATCAAGCAATTATATGCAAGTATAAACAGCGCGGAAATGTCCAGCAGTCATACCATTTAGGATCAATTATATATGCAGGTTAGATGATATGCTAAAACACTGTTAAACTTCAGCTACTGTGACCAGTACTTGCTTTATAAGTTTTTCTTCCTAGATGTGCAAACATCTATGACTTAAAACATGACTTTTGAAGTTTATAAAATAAGAATAGTAAACAATCATACTGATTTTCATATGTTTCATATGTTCATATGATGACTATTTGTCATCATATGAACCAGAAATGGCTTAGATATAACAGTTAGCAATTGCATTAATCCTCAGAATGTGCTAAAACTTATTCCAAGGGATTTTATGTAATGTTCTTAACCTAAACTCAAATGCTAATATAATTCCACATCAGAAGCTTGAAATTTGCCTTGAACATAAGAAGGAAAATAGTCATCGTGAATTTATTGTAAGTGATGATGTCAGGGCTTCCAACAATAAAAAATATGATTACGAAAACATTTTGAAGACACGCTCAAAGGTGAGGTAATTCCTTCACATGAGCTCCCTGTCTGTGATGTAACAAGAGAAAAAACTCTTGTCTCAGTGCGTTCAGGAGGTATTATAGGCATGTTTATGCTGAGCACAACTTTTCTGTGTTATGGGAGTATCCTGAAATCACTTCTGAAGTCATTTGCTGCCTCTCCTGATGACTTACCTGTGAGTCATGAATCTTCACTTTAGACTAAGCATGAGGCACATTTCCAAGTGGAAAATCACATTAAGTTTGGCTGTCAACAATAGCTTTTAGAAACTTATTAGTGAAAAACAAACATGTTTAACCTGCTTTTGGCTGCTAGGAAGGAAAGATTCAAAACTGTGTAATACAAATATGACATTAATTGAGTTTAACAGAGGCAGTGCATATAAAGTCTGACTCTTTAGTGACAGATGTAGTGAGCAATGTTCCAAAAGCTAATTAAAAACATGTTTGCTGTGTATCGCTTTTACTTTGAGAAAAGGAGTCACGTTAATCTCAACACCTCAGCCTCTCTGAGCAAACGGATTTACTTATTTACCTCCAAATGTCTCCTTCAGTGCTTTGCGGCGTCTTTGTTTAGGCTTAAGTGAGCATTAGTGTTGGATCAATCTGACTGAAAGGAATGTTGTTTGTTTTTTTATTGAGTGAGTTTAAAGACCATTACATTTTGCAATTTTAGAGGTAGAAAACTCATTATAGATACTTATGACTAAAGACAATAATTGTGCAAAGTAATGAAGGATTTTATAAGATTTCCACCAAAGTAATGTTTTGATTTTTGAAGAAGCAGAATCTAGGAAGCTTAATTTTATATAAATCATAAGCTGTCGAGCCAGCTGTTTTCAATACTAGAGTTTTTACACCTGTGTTACCTGCTAAGTTTACCAAGACGCTAAAATGAAGCTACTCTCCTTCCAATTCAATTCCAATCCAAGTAACTACTATCCTTAGAGGATGGTCTGACAACTATAGATAACATAGATTGCTGTAAGTTTCTTACAAACATTAATTGCATACAAGAGTTTTCATCTGTAACACTGTTCTCAATCTCTCCCTCTGGATGACGTCACTTTGGAGAATCTGTTCTCACTGAAGAATCCAGCAAGTCAGAGAGAAGCCACTTCTCCAACATTTCATCACAATTTATGTAGAAGCTAAATAATAAAAAGTTATACTGTTGTATTGTGTTTTGCATGGAGCAGTTACTTATGTCTGAAGCAAAGTGCTAGGTTGACAGAGAGGAATTGACATTTTCTGTAAGTTTTTCAGCACACATGGCGATGGTGGCTCAGGTGGTAAGGGTTCATCTTGTAACCGGTGGGTTGTGTGAATGTGTGTATGAATGGGTGGACGACTGATTGTAGTGTAAAGCGCTGTGGGGTCCTCGGACTTGATAAAGTTCAGGCAATTTGCAGGCAATTTACAATTTTACATTAAGTTAATTGGAATCATTCTGAAATATATATTAGAGCTGAAATAATAAATTAACAAACACTCATATCAAACCAGAGAGATAACATGCTAACGTTAGCTAAGCACTACAGGAAACTACTCCACATGAAAACATGCTTCTCCTAGCCATCTAGCAGCCATTCCGACATCGGTCGGAAAAAAGTTTCCTTACTTTCAACTGTGAAAAGTTTGAGGGATTTCTTGGATGCTTGAAGCTTGTTTCAAATCACCCAACATTTCAATGAAATCAAGATCTGGGCTTTAAGCTAGTCCGAGGCAGATCGTTAACATAGTGTGTTATTTCATTGCACTTAATGCAGGTGAGGTTTCAAGCAAACACATGACTTGATTTTATTTGCTTTAACGTAGTACTTGATTGGGACTCAAATTTCTCAAATCTTAAGTGATTCGGATTGGTACCTGGAACAAAGACCCTATGAAGTAAAAAAAAGTTATTTCCATAAACTTAAAGGTCAGACATGTATTGTGATTATGAGACTTATCGTTCATGCAGCATTTTAAAGCAGCATGAGATCGCAGCAACAATAACTCAAAACACTGACTAGACAAAATATAGAATGTAATGAACTTGCATCTGCTTCTGAGTAGAGCTCAAATAAGAAAGAAAAGAATTGAAAAGGTAATTCCTGGACACTGAGCAAATACTGTTGTGATCTGCTTTCGCAGGGTCAGGGATGTCAATCATTTGTGCTGAGCTGCCTCACACGGTGGCTCACAATGATTTACACCACCAACGTTGCTCAACAATGAGTATGTCATTTAAAATAGCAGGTGTTCACATGCTGCTTAGATCATGGAAAGCAAATTAAAGAGGAATGGGGGTCAGACAGAAGGGTGTGTGTGTGTGCATGTGTGTGTGTGTGAGGGAACGAGGACAGGATGGGGCTGAACCTGAAATAAACTCTTAAATTGGTGCAGTCAAGCTGGCATGCAGTTCATTGAGTTTCCCAACCACCGGCGGGCCTGTTTCTCATCCCGCCACAATAACTTTGCCAGGCGGCTTCCAGCAGCCCTGGTAGCACTTATGCTGCTGTTATTAGCTTTTGGTGAAAGTCATCTCAGAGACATGCGGGTCAGACTAAAACCACTGAATATAAAACACCGGGGTTGGTGGGAACTGTGCATGCATGTGTCTGCGTGCTTTTGATTTTGCTCGATCTGCGATGACATCACCCAGAGTATTCGAACAACAGACACATGAAAACAGTTTGCAGATAGAAACAGATCAACTGAGTCAGTAGGAAAACCTGTCTTTTAATTTCAGGGAAGGTGGGTGACAAATAACACAAAGATCATATGACGTTGGCACAGATGGAAAACTTGATGTCAGAAAAACTAAAAAGATTTTGTGCTTTTTAAGTCATGACAAAGAGAACAAATAGAGTTCTGTGAAGTCTGAGTCTTCAATGTTACCCCCCTCTGTCCCGACCTCCCTTCAAAAGCCCTCCATCAAGGCAACTTCCACTCAGCATCTCTCAGCCTCACCTCCCATCAAAGACGGTCATATGGGGGGTGGGGGGTGTCTTTAGAAGATAAGTTCACAAAAACACATCCCAGCTTTTAAGTGGATGTAACAGGAAGTCCAAAACCAGTTCACGATGGATTTCTAAAAAGAGAGATCAAGAGGTTATCAGGAAAGTTCATTCTTTTGCTCTCACACCGAAGTTCACAGCCTTTCACAAGATTATTGAATATACATACATTTAAAAAAAATTTAAGATTACTTTTTAAGGGTAATTTTTGACCTTTGTTTTTTATGTTAAAGTATACTACATAATAACCTTCCTCATGCATTCTATTCTCCACCGTTGATAGTAATTATAATAACAAAAAACATTTACATGTTTTTTTATGTAAAACATACATTTTTCATTTAAAACAGCAGATGAACTCTAAGATTACTTTCCATAATAGAATTTTAAGAGCATATCTATAATAGAGATCGTTGCATAGTTTATAGTGTGGTTACATTCTTACCAAATGGCATTCAAACATCAATTGACTTTGAATGTACTGTATTATATTAATTATCAAATCACACTTTATTAAATTGCATCTGAATGTGACTATATGGTTTAATTATATTTGAATGGATTAAATTGATTTAAATTGATTTTTTCCAAATTGTAATCTGTATAACTCCATATGATGATGGAACTGATTGTAAAGTGCATTAAAGTGACAGTTGATGTAATTTGCTGCTGTCAATAAACTGAACTGAACTGAGCTGATGTCATCAATCATTTTTATTCACTTCTTGAACATCTCAAATTTGATTGCTGTTATCCATCTAAAAGGAGTACTAATAAAGTGGATAATTTCAAACATAATTAATATACCTGGCAACCTAGAACTTGTTGGAGGAACTATATATCCTGTTTGACCTTTAAGCAGTTTCAGCTGGAAAGTGTCGAAGGCGAAGCAAGGCAAGTTTATTTGCATAAGTACCATTCATACATAACTACAATACAGGCAAAAGCAAAGGAACATAGATTGAAACATCTGATACATCAAAAACATGAACAAAGTATCACATAAAAGCATAAAACATAAGACATGATAACATAAAAAGTAAAAAAATGTTAAAATGACTCAATGTTTGCAAATAAAATTTAAGCTAATATAAAGACCTGATAGAAATGACAAAGCAATCTTCACGTTTATGGTAAGGTGCAGTAATATTATCAGTCCTGATTTAAAATAGCCAAAAATTTCTGCATGTCTTAGGTTTTCAGGCAGTCTCAACTACACAATCAGTTGTGACAGATGGCAGCTCACACCAAGCCAGGTGCTGGAGGTTTCTTTCTGTTAAAAGAAGACACCCCCGCTACCACTACATGCATAATTATTATGAGTGATTGCTGCAAAGTCAACACGCTCGTCCAGGAGCAGTGACTGCTGCACGTAAGTAACTCAATGCAATCTGCTGGGTTACCTTTGATAGGAAACTTTTTAACTAATTTGAAAGACGATCTGAACTTATTATTAGATTTTAAATTTTCACATACCTCGAAATACTGGGCGAGGAGGAAGTGTAGCAACCATCTTTCAGTCCGATCTATTGATTAGTCCCAGACTAATTAATAACTACAACTCTTTTGAATATTTAATTCTTAGTTTTCCTCATCAAAATTGCAAAGCACTAAAACCACTTCTGTTTGTTGTTTTGAACCGTTCAACAGGCCCCTATTCTTAATTTTTAGATCAGTTCTCAGACTTCTTATCTGAATAATTGTTAAATACAAATAAGGTAATTATTATAGTGAGATTTTAACAGTCATGCTAACACTGTGATAGCCTAATATATAGCCTTTAATTCTATAGACTGAATTGGCTTTGCTCAAAACATTAGCAAACCTACCCACCTTTGTCTTTATTCTCTGGACCTTGTGCTGACATATGGCAGTGTAAAGAAATAACAATATTTCCTCACAACCCTGTTCTGTCTGACCATTTTTTAATAATATTTGAGTTTAATTTAACTGTGCACTCAACACCTTAAAGAAAATTTCAATATAGTAGATCATTATCAGACAATACTACAACCTTCAAAGAATCTGTTCCATTTTTAATTCCCTCATTATCACAGAAAAACACAGATGAGGGCAATAATTTTGTTTCTTCCCATATACAAATTGATTCTCCTGTTCATAGTGTTACTTCCTCACTGTGTGGTGCATTAGACAATCCATACCTCTTGAAAAAGAAGGTAATTACTTATAGGAGGCTAGCTCCCTGGTTTAATTCAAAGCTGCAAATTTTAAAGCACAATGTTAGAAAATTGGAGAGAAAAAGGCGCTCTACACACCTATAGGACTCTTACTTAATCTGGAAAATAGTCTACTTTTGTATAAAAAGACACTTCGCCAAGCTAGAACAGCTAATTTCTCATCATTAATGACCAGCAGTAATGACTTTATGGTATTCTTTTTAAATAAAACTGATTCTATTAAAAATAAAATCATTGGCATACTCCCGAACATGATTACTTCATCCTCAGTAAGTGAGACAAAATTGGAAGTAAGTGTAGAACCTGGTCTGTTTGGACTGTTTTGATCCTGTGGAGCTTCCTGAGTTATCAAAAATATTAGCTTAATCTAAACCTTCAACTTGTATGTTAGACCCAATCCCAACCAAATTATTTAAGGAAGTGTTCTCTTTGATTACCAGCCCCATTTTAGATATCCTTAGTAAATGGATATGTACCACTGGCCTTTAAGGTAACTGTAATTAAACTTTTACTTAAGAAAACTTCGCTTGACCAAGATAACTTACTGAATTACAGACCTATATCCAGTCTTACGTTTTGGTTTTTTTTATTCTTGAGAAAATAGCTGCTAATCAAGTGTGTTACATTTACACAGCAATGACCTGTTTGATGAGTTTCAGTCAGGTTTCAGAGCTCATCATAGCACTGAAACAGCACTGCTGAAAGTCACTAATGATATTCTCCTAGTCTCAGACAATAGAATTGTGTCTGTACTTGTTCAGTTAGATCTCAGTGCTGCATTTGATACAGCCGATCACAATATTCTCTTAGAAAGGCTGGAAATGCTGCAGGGATCAGGGAAACAACACTAGGCTGGTTTATATCGTATATGTCTGACAGATTCCAGTATGTTCATGTAAATAATAAATCTTCTTTAAACTCCAGGGTTACTTGTGGAGTACCACAGGGTTCAGTGCATGGGCCAATTCTCTTTACTATATATATGCTTCCAGTAAATTATCAGGCATTTTTACTGTTATGCTAATGATACTCAGCTTTCTTTATCCATAAATCCTGATGAGCCCAACCACTTAGATAGACTACAGGCATGTCTTGAAAACATAAAAACTTGGATGACTACAAATTTTAAATTTGTAGTCAACATTTGATGACTACATTTGATGTAGTCATCAAATAACACCAAGGTTTTTAAAAAACCTTGGTGTTATTTTTGACCAGGACATGTCATTTAAATCCCATATTAAACAGGTTTCTAGAATTACCTTCTTTCACCTCCAGAACATTGCCAAAATTAGAAATATCCTATCCAGGAGTGACGCTGAAAAACTAGTTCATGCATTTGTTACTTCAAGGTAGAAACCTGCACGGGACTGAGTTTTCAATCCCAGTCCTGCCCCATCCCGAGGCTTATCTGACCGCTCCCGCCCGATCCCGAGAACCCCCAACCACCTACCTTTTCTTCAGCGCTCCGAGGCCGAGCTAGACTAGATTGACAGGTGCTGAAAGGCCGCAGTATGTCACGTGACGTGCGCGAGACG
Organism: Crenichthys baileyi; assembly: GCA_036173005.1. Taxonomy (NCBI): domain Eukaryota; kingdom Metazoa; phylum Chordata; class Actinopteri; order Cyprinodontiformes; family Goodeidae; genus Crenichthys; species Crenichthys baileyi. The sequence continues at coordinate 1,826,468 of JAHHUM010002018.1, read as the reverse complement.
AAAAGTAGCTGAATAAGTAGATCAGGTTATGGTGTTTATTGGGCTGTTTATAAAACATTTTTTACAATGGCGATAATTAATCATTACAGTGTTAATTATTATTTATTTCTGAATTTTGAAGCGGGTCCAAATGTCCGACTTCCCTGCTTTATTCGGTAGGTTATTTGCCCTTCTCTAATTTTCTTTTCCACAGAAGCCACTGTCTCTTTACCACTCTCCATGCTTTGTTGTTAAGTTGCCTCACTCTCACTCGGGAGTCGGGACCGATGTGTTTTGGTCTGACCGCCGAATCCCGCCCGAGATTACGTAAATCCCGCCTGATCCCGCGACATTTGTGTCGGGTCCCACGGGACCCGCGGGACTTCCCGCCCGATACATGTCTCTACTTCAAGGCTGGACTTGCCTTATTTGCTGTTATTTGAGCTTTTAACTTTATACTCTCTCTCTGTGTTTTTCTCTTTCTATAAGTGAATTGAATTGAATTGAATTGAATTGAATTGAATTGAATTGAATTGAATTGAATTGAATTGAATTGAATTGAATTGAATTGAATTGAATTGAATTGAATTTCTAATCTCTTAATGATTGATTGGTGGACACCTACCAAAAACCACAAGAAGGCTGCAATGTTACAGTGTTTTGGTAAATTCTTGCCCCAATCAGCTCAGATTTAAAATAGAAAGAAACCTTTAAATCCTTCTCAGAAGTGAACACCCCACAGTCAAAAGAGCAAAGAGCAAATCCAACGAATCCAGACTAAAGAGCCTGTACTTTAATCTTTGTTTTAATTGTTGTTTTTAAGCAAATAGCCATGCCTGCCACAAGCACAACAAGGAGAGCAGAATTGTTATACCAAGATGTACAGACCCAGCTCGACTGTGCCATTCAAAGTGCATGTATTGATACCTGAATTGGATTTCACTTTTCTTTTCAGCAGATGATTTCATGGGCATATGAATAATTGATCAGTAGTTAAAAACAAAAACTCTAGTGTTAATTAAATGTTGAATAAAAATGAAAGATAAAATATTTATCAGTTGATATAAAATGTTCGGACCCCAAAGTGTTTGGATGAGGGAGGTAGTGGACCTCCTGCTATTTTAGTTGGGGACCCTGTGATAGACCAAGATGAATAAGGATAACTGCAATAGGAGTAAAAATATTAAAGTGTGGAATAATGTGTATTCAGCCACAGCTACTTTGATCAATAAATTAAATCTAGTGAAACTATTTGCCTTCAGAAGTCTCTTAATTAGTAAAAAGAGTCAACAAGTGTATATAATTTAATCCCACTGTAAGTACAGCTGTTTGTTGGAGAACATTATTATTTAAATTGCAACATGGGGACCAAGAAACACATCAGACAGATCAGGGACAAGGCTCTGTAGAGGTTTAAACAGAGTTAGGTTATAAAATAGTGTCCCAAACTTTGGAGATCTTATGGAGCATTTTTAATCCCTTAACCAACAATGGAAAGACTGGTATAACTGCAGTTTAAAGCAGGGTTTGGTTATGAAACAACATTCAAAGGACAAATATCATCTGAGTACAAGATTATGGAAGTTTCTGTTTGCTGTGTGCCACAAGTCATGTAGGGGAAAAAAGCTAACCTGTGGATAAAGGTTCTCTGGTCAGATGAAACCAAAACTGAACTTTCAGCCTTTACATCCACACCACTATAAGTGAAGGAAAACACACATTTTATTGAGTGTTGTCTTGTGCATTGCGTCCTTGTGTTATCTTAACCCTATTTTTTCCAGATTTTCCTCTGAGGAACAGTAAAGGTCTAAATTGAACAACAGAGCATCCTGAACATACCATCCCCAAAACGTGGTGGTGGCAACATCAAACTATGCAGAAGCTTTTCTTGAGCTGGTACCTGGAGGTTCATCTTCCATTAGGATGATGACTTCAAATACACAGCCTGAACTACAGGAGATGTCTTGGTTCAAACCATAGTTTGTTTAGAATGGTCAATACATTGGTGTCTGTGGTTGTAGTGTGAAAAATGTAAAATGTTAAAGTTCAAAGTTCTTGTGTTTTGCTAAACACTGCACACTGATTGTACACTATACTGATTGTTTTACTTCAGGAGAAAAGGGTTCAATTCAGTTGTAAAAACTTGATGTGCTTTGAAAATGTCCATAACATGTGCTTAACAATAGGTCCCACAGAGATGTATTTCAGATCTTTCTTTTCTTTTTAAATATGTGCGTTGATCCACACTTTGGCACCAGGTGTGTCTGCCACCTGCCAGCTGAGCTGAACAGTGTGAGGTCTGTGATGCTCTCATCATACCCTCATCAGACAGATAGGAGGGCGCCTGCTACCTCACTTCTTCCTCATGCCATCTTTTTCTTCTTTTTGTCAACACAGTGAGGTCTGTGTGTGTGCTCCTGCCCAGTTTACTAACAAGATTTTTCCTTGAAGATAAGGGAATGCTGGATATCTGTTTGTGTCCATGTGTGCTAAACCAGGTGGTCTAACAGAACAGCTGAATTATGAGACTTCAGATTCTGCTCAATGCATGCCTTTACTTGGGCTGTGTCTTGATATAGCTCAAAACAACAAGGCAAAGAATATCCTGAAAATCATTATCTCAATGAAGTCAAGCATCTCTAGGAGGCCAAGTTCAGTTGAGCCCATTACTCCTCTGATGATCCCCAATCAAAGTAAACACTGATAATGGTTACACTGCAATCAATAATACTGCCAGCTCAGGAATGTTGGTTGTGCTGGCTACTCCCGACCTCACACATGCAATTAAACAAACGCACATAAGTCCTTATTCCTCAACAGCAGTGACATGTTCTGAGTTCTCGTGCTTTCTTCCCACAAGCCAAACACTCCTCTCTCCCTTCTTCTAATTATAGACTTCTGATCTATTTGACATGCAAAGGAAAAGTGACTTCCCTGGCTGCACTCCCATTAGAGAACATGCCCGCTCACACACTAATCGTCTTTTGAAAACAGCCACTTGGTAGCGGCGCTTCTCCCTTTCTAATTACAACACATGCCAGCTTCCTCTCACATTAGAGACTGGCTTATCACTCTCAAGAGACCTCCTCACTCTCTGTAGTTCCTGTTCTACAGCCATTTTCTCTCCCTTCTTCTCTTGAGTCTTCACTCCTTGAGTTTTATTGGACCTGACAGGGGCCCTGCTAGACTCACCTCAGCCAGATGGAGGAAAAAAAGGTCTCTTGTAAAAGCGAAAGAGATACATTTCCTGCTGAAGAAGTAAAACCTAATTCAAATACTGAAACAGTGTGCATAGATATAACGGGATCTGCGCAGTTTGACTGTGTGTTTTTATCTTTATCAGATAATATGACAATGTATCAAACAGGCTAAGGTCCATCTCCAGTTTATCAGCAGCATCTTTTGGCTCTCTTCCCTTGACCGGGGTCAACATCAAATTGCTTTCATGTTATGTCTTCTGTATTGCTTCTCAGAAATATATAAGGTGACATAACAATAAAAAATTACTACAATTTAAACAAATGGTTGACACATGTACAGTAAATAGCCTTTAAAAATTTTCCATTATTCTTGTAGCTCAGTTTCCCTCTGATGTTCAAAAAGTTCAACCTTCAATTTGAGTACATTAACTCAGTAGGGTAAATCTGGCTGCTATCTTATCTTGCTACCATGATCAGGAAGGTTAGGATGTACAAAAATCTGCAAAGCTCACAGCTGAGAGAACTGCAGCAAATGGTAGCATCTTGGGTCTCCAAGTCTCCAAGACAACTATTAGATGCTATCTAAATGCCAACTGGTTGTTTTTGTGGCATGTCAGGGAAAAGCCTTTTCTGTCCTACCATCAAAAACCTAGGTAGACTAAGAATTAGTTTTTTACAAAAACACCAGTTGAATTTGGCATGAAACAAAGAATGGATGTCTGGGAAAAACACCTCTTCCCCACTTTTAAGTACGGTGGAGGATGTGTGATGCTGTGGGCTTGTTTCTCTTCAAAATGTACCTTTTTGGATTGCATGGCAGTATTAACTCTTTGAAATACCAGGAGATTTTAAAATAAAATAAACGTGGTGGCCCATTGACAGTAAACTGACAATGGGTCATCGCTCTGTGTTAAACAGGATAATGATCTAAAACATATGAGCAAATCAACAGCAAAGGCTTTTACCAGATACAAGACCAACCTTCTTCCATGGTTGTTTCAATCTTCAGGCCTGAATCCAACAGAAACATGTAGGGTGAGCTGAAAAGAAGACAACATAAGAGAAGATGTTGTACTATCTAGCAAGATTATGCAAAGAGTAATGGTCAAAGGTAATTTTGCTCATCTTTAACAGAGGCCTTATACATTTATATACATCTATGGTTTTTTATTGAGTTTCTGAGGACTTTTTGATGGATTTCATGATTGTCCTCATTATTTTTGTACAATTGGTCAGTTCAGGTGGTCATTACAAGTTGTTTGCATCTCATGAAGTTCATACATATTTATTATAATCCATTATAGTTAGGCATTCCTTCGCATTTTGTGGCTTTTGAAGCAGTGGTACAGTGTTTGTTGGTAAGGAGAAGGTGAAGATTTTAAATAGAGCCCAGAGGTTATAAAATGGGGTTTTGCATCAGAACACATCTTTAAGTAATTCAAAACTGGACATTTTTTAAAGTACAATCAACATTGCTTCACCTGAATGAGGTAAGAGATGGGGACAAGCCACAGGTGAAATCAGAGACTAGAAACTCCAGAGCACAGTCAAAATAAACCTTTCCTGCCCTAATCCAGTGTTTACATTAAACGTTGGGCAGTAATGATAGCCATGAGACCGTGGACCACACCACGGACCCCATACACCTTCCCCTCTCCAACCGCGGTGCCACCTTCCACCACTAACCCCTGAAGCTGTTTCACAGGAGCCAAATACCTTAAATACATAATTAGCGGGTCATTTGTACAAAGTGGGCCCCAGCAAGGGCATGAGTGTGTTGGTGTGAGCCTGTGGGGGGCAGATGGAGGATACTGAGTGAAGCATGGAGACAGTGGGGGGAGTAGGATATGAAGACGTAGGAGGACGGTGAACAACAAAGACATTCATTCATGGCTGTGGCCCCAGACAAACTTGGCTGTTGCTTTCTTCAAAGGCCACCTCTGCCTTTCCTCAAAACCCGGAGGCCACAGGTTGGGGCAGAGAGGAGAAACATAACGGGGGGGAAGTTGGGGAAAAAATTAAGGGGCAGATGGGGGTTTGGAAGAAATTATGGTGAAAGCAATGCCTAATCCTGACAAGGTTGCTCATTAAGATCTAGATAAAGTGTTCAGCAACATACATTTAGGGTATGAGATGTGAAAATGAAGCGAGCGAATGACAATTCATTTAGCACCATTTGTCACAACCTTCTATGATCTATGATCCTTGAACTCCAAATCTTTGTATTGTAGGCATTAAAATCCCAGTTTGCTCTTTGGAAGAGCCTAAAATTCCAGTGGACCGTGTTTCACACTGGGAAACCTCCTCTGTATTGTTCTTCTGTATGCACAATCCCGCACATTTTCAGACTTTCACATGCACAGGCACACATGCATACAGCGACATAAAGCCCATTCAGCAGCCCCCTCTTCACACCTTGCCTGACCTTTGTGCCCTTCTGGTATTGTTTATAGAAGCACGTCCACTTAAGAGCTGACCTGTCTGGCCTCTCTTGCCGTGGTGCCGATTATCCACATCTTGAGTCCACGCTGTTCCCTCTTTTCTTTATTTTTCCCCCTCTGTCCCCATTATATTGCACTCTCACTCCTCAGGGTATCCCCACTCCTCCTCCCTCTTTCCTCACCATGCTTTCTTTTCTCTGTGTGGTGAACACACCGTTCACTCTAAATCCCCACTTCAGCCTCTCTCCTTGCCTTTTTAAAATAAAGCTGTGCATGTCAGATAAAAACAATTAAATCAATCAACTCCTGTGCTCTTCCTTTTATCTTTACTTTTTTTGACTTTATCCCTCCCGTTCCCCTGGGTTGTCGGATTGCTGTCTCTCTGATCCTTTCTTCTCTTTCATGTGCTGCCTTTCTTTATCTGGCTTCCTATTGAGGTAATAAGATGGGTGTATAGCTGGGAAGTGGAAAGGAGAAAGACTTTCATGTCCCTCCACCCTGGGATTAGGGTGAGCTCCTTGGGAAAAGCAATAAAGCCCCCTGAAACTGTTGTCTTTTCCTGATGGGTACTGGGGTAAAGCTCAGCTCATGCTCACTGTGCAAGCCTAAAAAAGCTGTTTCCTTTACACCACCACCCTCACTTGTAGCTTTCAGGATGACTGCAGCTGCAGTACCTGTTCACCTAAACTCTACAAATTGAAGAGAGAGTTCAGATTATTTGAAGTTAGATCCTCTTTGAGGTTTTAAAGAGCCTAAAGTTAATAACTCTCTTGGTGTCTCAGTGTAGTATGAATCCAAATCCAGAACATACCATCTCCAATGCTTCTTCACAATCTGCCACAAAATCCTAAACTTCATTCCACTCTTGTTGAATATAAAACCAACTGATGAGTTGCAGCTTACCAGGTGGTACAGCCCATTCCTTCAACATGCATAAGTGTATGTGGTACCATGGATGTTGTTTGGATGACAAAATAGCGACAAACTTAACAACAGTCTCCAGTGGAAGAGTAGCATTGTGTCCTATGAATATAAACATTTTCAGTTTAAGTTGTCTTAAATCAACAGAATCAGCTAAAACAGGGCGTCTGGCTGAATAGCTGTCAGCCTTCAACTACTGTGAGTATTTATTCCTTTTACTACAAACTCAAAGCAGAATGATATTTTCTGCTGCAGGTAGGGTAACTGTTACTGACATTATCTTCACTGACTGTTACTTCAAAATAACCCAAGCTATCATTTAATTAAAATCTATTCCCCAGACTTTACATAGTTTATGTGTTTTTTTTATGAACCTTTGAACAGTCAATGTATTTGCTTTAAATACGCTCTTGGATTTACATCATTTACCATACAGTCTACAGGAAAATGCTTTACATGTTCCGTTCTCAGCACGTGTTTTACACAGGAAGATCACTGGTGGCGCACCACTTCCTACCTCCATTTCCGATGTTAATAATCATTGGCTTCCGTGAAAATAACTCTTTAGTAGGTTTTAAGATGGTTGAAGTCCGATTTGATCTTGGCACCCTTTGGTCCAGCATTTAGCGTTCAAATAAACTGAACATTCTCACTTTCTCAAAACTTTTGGTCTTACAAATCTCTGCTATTGATGGCTTATCTTTCTTTTGTTTAGCAAAAATTTGTTCACAATCCAGCTGCTGCATTAATTGCTATTTTGCTGTGTATCTATTTTTTACTTTGCATAACATAGCCAATTAAACCATTGTCTTTATTTACCATGTGATAGCTTTCAGAAACACTTGGTATACGTTATGGGACTCAACATCCATCCTCCAGCTTCATAAACAAAATGCACTCATTTTTGAAAACATAAATACATAAATTATGATTATTAGCATCTTTGTCCAATGGAAGCCTAAGATATAGCATAATGGCATTGTTAAATGGTCATCAAATAGTTCTAAGGGTGGTTCCTTATTCAGTGAGAACACTACCTTACATTGATGTAACCTTGAGGTGAACAGTGTTAAAAGATCCACTTTATAAACATGGCACCAGTCAGTTTAGGCTAACATCGTTCACTGGCCCCTGTAAGATATTTCAGCCAAACGTTTTGCACTTGGTCATCCCATGGAGACATTTCCTCTGCTTTGTAAAAATAATCCAAGCTTTCTGTTGTTGATGCACATTCATCACTGTTAATGCAACTTGTGAAGGAAGTGGTTGTTTGTTGCAACGTCAGGCCAGCACTGTAATGTTTCAGACCACGTCTGAAGTCATCATTTGTCCTGATTGTACATGAGTGCATAAAGAGCAAGTCCCCTCTGCAGGGTGGAGTGATTTGTTCTCCTGTCAACACGGGGAGCAAAGCCTGACAAGGAGGGCATTCATGCAGTCGTCGATTTGCTTTGCTCACTCATTCACTCTTTCAAGGCGGACTTTGTTCTTTGAGGCATAACATGTGCACTTGTGAAGTTGACCGGGCAGGCATCTTCCTTATCAGTGTTGGAGATATGTGTGAAAAAGAGCCTCTTGTTACAGACTCACAATCTACAATTATCTACACTACACAACTTACCTTTGTGTCTTTAGCAAAATGTTTGCTACAAACTGCAACCACACAGGAGGTTTTGTTGCAGTAAAATAATCTGAAGTTTTGTTTTCACTGCAAGAAGTGTTACTTGTTATTGAGCTCCCAATCAGAGTAAAGGCACAGCAAAAGCCAGAGTATTAAACAAGACAGAAAATCGATCCACACATGTATAATCTCTTGGATATAAGTATGCATAATATATTTCATAACAAAAATAAAACATTTTCCTGTACTGACTCCCACATCTCCTCCTTGCATACATACATCCGAGCCATATGTAAGACTTGACATCAATCAGATATACTGCAATATAATACGAAACATGGTTGACGATTAAAAAAAACTGCTAAAAAACAAAAATGACACTGAGAATGTGATACTGGTGAAAGCAAAGAACTGGACCAAACATACCACTTGCATGTCTGCAGAAATTATTAAAAGCATATTTTTTTGTCCATTCTTAAACACTGAAAGTGACAAAAGCAAATGTCCACACGCATAAATAGTTTGTAAGCAGCGGCGCATCCTCTGTTTTTTTACATTTATATGTACAGAGCAGGTAAGGCAAATTCAAAACTGGATGTCTCTGAGTTTACTCCTTAATTGGAACAAATTGTCCATCAGTCACAATGTTGGATGCCTCACGTAGTCCTGCGAGATAAACACTTCCCAGCTTTTTCTTTGCATCATTATTCCTATCTTCCTTTTGTTGTCTTCCTGTGAATGCAACAGTTGCTTATACAACATGGGGGCACTTTTTTGACTCAAAGCACTGGATTCCCAAAAATGTTTGATCCAACAGTCAATTTGTCATTTTGGTAGTCTTTTGAATTGTTCATCCCAAATTCGTTCCATCCTCTTTGAGTGCAAGCTTCATTGCATCTTCGCTTTTCTTCCTAATCGACTGCACAGTTCAGTTGCTCTCATCAACACTGATTTTTAAAGCACCCTTGGCATTCTGTATTTTTAGTGTGTTGTCTATTTTTCAGTCTCATGACTTTAGGAGAAAGTATATTTTACTTGAACAAAGTTTGCATGGTGGGTGGAGAGACGGACAAAGAAGATGGTGTCCTCTTCTGGTTTCAGTCCATCCCATTCAGCAGTCCCTTAATCTGAGAGGTCTCACCTCACATCTGCTGGAAGACAAAGAGGCAAAGCTGAAATTATTATCACGAATGCAGAACCACATCCATTTCATGATAAAAAATAAATAAAAATTCTAATAGATCTTTGGATTAATTTCCCAATTTTAGCATTTAATACCATGCATTTCAAGCAAACTGACACAACAAACACATAGCCAATAATGTTCTGAATTAAGTTCGCCCAGATATTGAATTACTTGATCAGTTGAAACACAATTATGTTCAGTTAGTTTTCTTCTGTGTCCAAAGGGCAGTACAGGGTAAAGAAAGTGTGATGATAGCATGTATTCCAAAAGTATTTATGCCCCCTTCCACAATTTGTCATGTTACAACCAAAAATTAACAACATCATTTAAGGGTGTTTTATGTGATAAACTATTCAAATCTAATAAGTGTGAGGAGCATTTGTATTCAGTCCCCATTGCTTTGACCCCTAAAAAAATCTGATGCAACTAATTGCCTTTATAAGACAGCTACTTAGCAAATGGACCACGGTTGTGTGTGATTTTATCTCAGTATAAATGCTGCTATTCTGTCAGAGATTTGTTAAGGAACATTAGTGAATAAACAGCGTAATGATTCAGGGATCCCCTCAAGCAGGTCGGGTAGACTAAGGTTTAGTAATAAAATATTATAACAATCTTTGAACACCTCAAAGAGGACTATTTAATACATAATCCAAAAAATGGAAAACACACATCACTGTAATTGGAAGAAAACTAACACTGCACATTACTCAGTGAAACATGGTGGTGGCAGCATCATGCTGTAAGAATTATTTTCTTTAGCAGAATAACCACCTTGCAGTTATATTACTTGTCTATCAGCTTTGCAAATCTACAGACTAATATACTTCCTGTCCATTATTCTCCACAGCATCCCCACAGCATGATGTTGCCACCATCATGTTTCACTGTGGGTTCAGCGCTTGTTCGTTTTACAATGCATTACTCTGTGTTGGTCTATCATGTAGAATACCAGTAAATTACATTGAGGTTTGTGGTTTTTAAAGTGATGACAAATGAAAACTTTCAAGATGTACGAAAGATTTTGCAAGGCACTGTAACTTACAGACAGGCAAAAAAAAAATTAAGAGGAAGAGGTGCCTTTTTAGAAGTTAAACAAAGCAAGCAGAGCTGATGCACACAAGATGTCACAAGCACAGGTGTTGTGAAATAAAGCACATATCGAAAGTGAGCATGCTCAGGAGGCCATATATTCAACATGCAAATTTTGGGACATGGAGTGTAAACGTCGGCAGCCCTCCTTCTCTTCATACTGTGATTGGTGACAGTGATTGCCAGGCCCATTTTTGGTCTTAGTTGGATCAGTGTGACACCAAAAGGTGACCTCAGTGCTCAAGTCCTACCTGTGTCCTGTCACAGCCTTCCAGTGGACTTTGGGTAATAAGAGCAACTTTATTATGTCACCAATAACTCCTTGGTGGGCCTTAGCTTTCTAGGTTTCCTTTTTTTATCTTTAACCCTACGATGGCCTGAAAACACAAAAGTTGGGGAGGGTGAAAAGGAAGGAGGGTTTAAAGCAAGAAGCAGGCTTTATGGAAACTGAAGGTACCGCAACAGCCCTGGGACAGAAGCAGAGAGTGCAAAGCCATAACTCAGTTTAAATTCTTCAGGTGTCTTATCAGCGCACATTACAGCGCTTATCTGCACACCGATATAGAAAACCTTCAGATCAAGGCACGTTACCTGCTGTCATGCCAAGCAGCCCTTGAACACACACCCTTAACACACAAGTTTGCACACAAATTCTCACAGAGCAAGGCTGAAAGCTTTACAGTTTTTTTAAACAGAGAGTCACCTTGCAGGTGTGAATGTCTGCTTGGAAATATTTGTGGTAAAGGTTCGTTTTGTGCACAGCAGACAGAGAATTAAGAGGTGTGTACAGTGACAAAATGGCAAGTGCAGGATTTTGGCCATCAAACTTTAGTTTGATTGAGTACAACATTTGTGCAGAAGGGAATGGTGAAACGTCATTTAGGGAAGGTGTAAAGGAAATCCAAGCACGTCTTTACCTGTTTCTGCATCTAAGTGTTCTACCACATGATGTTGTGATGTGCACACACACTCCAGGTGGTCCTCTAACCGCACAAAGACCTCCTTCAGCTTGGGTCTCCTCTTCACATACTCCACCTTGGCTACCTAAGGAGAGGAAGAGGAGAAAGGTTAGCTATAGGCTCCTGCAGATTTACTCTTTCCTGTGGGTGTCAGTGAATGCACACTCTATTTGCCCACCAGCAAACATCAGAACATGTAGCTCCGTGACTGATGGCACATGCATAAACTAATTCATAAAAAACTCAGCCAAGGCTTTGCTTGTTAAGTTCGAAGTGTTACAGGAGCATTCCTCAGATGCTGATTCATTAGGTTTTACTTGTTGTGTGCTCTATGGTCTATAAGCATCTGAATGGAGTGTATGACCCCGCTATGAGTTGGAGGAGGAGTGAAGGGTAGGAGAGAGTATTTTGCACCCTTAGGCCATGGGAAGGTTTACTTTGGCAAAAGAAAAGAAGCTGGGAGATCCCCTCAGCTCAGGCCCAAAGCATCCACATCCAAACAGACACCTAAACTCATTCACCATGTCTCAGCATGTTGATTTTAAACCATGTTTCTACAGGGATTATGGAAAGTTCTACTTTCCTTGCATGTAAAAAGTAAAAAAAAGTAAAAAAAAAAATACAGTAACTTACATAATATTCATACCACTTAATCTTTTCCAAATGTATCTGTATTTTTTTGTGTTCTGGCACTAACCAACCAATCAACTAGTACTGGTGGCTGGGGACTTCTGTGTTAGAAGATGCAAAAGATTTGAGACTGCGGCAGAGGTTCACCGACAACAACCTCAAGCATACAGCCAGAGCTACTGTGGAATGGCTTAGATCAAAGTATACTCATGTGTTAGAATGGCCCAGTCAAACTCCAGATCCATTTCCATGTGGCAAGACTTGAAAATTGGAAAATCTGTTCACAGATGTTCTCTATTCAATTTGACTGAACTTTAGCTGTTTTGCAAAGAGTTGGAAAAAATGTACAAACGTGGCAGAGACGTAACTTAAAGGACTTGCAGGTACAATTACAGCAAAAAGTGGTTCTACAAAGTATTAACTCAGAGAAAATGAATGTAAAAGCCCACCACACATTTCAGATTGTTTTTGTAGAAAATGTAAACCATTATCACTTTTCTTCTACTTCCTTCTACAACTTTGTGTAGGTCTGTCAAATAAAATCCCAATAAAGGGCGCAGCGGTGGCCCAAGGGTAAAAGCACGCCACCTATGCACATAGGCTACAATCCTTGAAGCACCCGCCACGGGTTCAAGTCCCAGTCCGTTGACCTTTGCTGCATGTCTTTCCCTCTCTCTCTATCCCGTTTCCTGTTGGTCACCTTACAAAATAAAGGCCACTAGTGCCACAAAAAAATTTTAATTAAATCCTAAAAAATGCATTAAACGTTTGTGGCTGTGATATTACAAAATTCGTGAAAAGTTCGAAAGGTATGAAAGCTTTACTTTCTTAAGGCTCTGCACTTAATCAGTTATAAGCCCAGAAAATAGTCAAACAAACAAGCACTTCAAGAATTCCTGTCATTCCAAGTAACACCCTCTCAGTTTTACCGTTAAACAGCTTGTTAGAGCCACCAATCCAAGGATTATGAATACCCTGAGCCTCTATCAACAATACACTACTGATTAGAGCTCAGATGAAAGCTGAATAGAAAAGGTTGCATGGAGGTTATGATGATATTGTTGTGTAACTCAGGAAAGGTGGGCACATGCTTTTGCCCCTCTGATCTTAACGCCAAGAAAGGTAACAACTCAAATCATCCCTGAAGGCCCCCGGAGCCACACGGAAACAATTTCCTTAGCTCTACCTATCCCGGTTGCGGCACAAGAAAGGATATTGGCTGACAACCTCCCAGCACTCTCCGGGGGTACGAGCAACACAGTCTTGTAGTGCTTCCGCACGCACAAAAATCAATGAGCATCTGTTTTCCTCTATCCCATGATGGCACAACGCCAAGCCTGACTCTTGGTGGTGAGTCAGTCATGCAGACAAATCAACATACCAATCCCTGTCTGATGAAACGAACAATAATGCCGAAGTTCAGAAAGAGAGAGAGTTACTTTATGTAGTTGTTGTAAAAGTGGGGGGGGGGTCACAGTGCGACTGGAACTGAGGCAGTAAAAAGGCAAAGGCCAAGCTGTTTTTAGCAGCCACTCCTTTGCAACAATTTCTAACCATGAAAAAAAAGACAGAAAATAAAGGGAGTGAAAAGAGGATAAGCAGGCAGGAGAGGTATGTGGAGAGCAAACAGAGGACAATGGTGTCTGGGTTATTGGTGGTGTGTTTGCTGTTACCGAGCCATGAAAGAGAAGAGCAGCGGGTGAAAGGCCAGCGTAACAACGAAACATGGAGTAGGAAGGTTAACCACCATTCTCATTAGCTCTCACCGGGGTGTATGCATGTGTGTGTACAAATAGAGGTGGTTATTTAAGGAGGGGGAGGAGCACCTAACCATGATCATGACTTGCATTAGAAGGCATTCATGTGTTACCTATTAACACTGAGTTTCTGGGTTACCCATTTAGGAAATTGATTAAACCAAAACTGACACGACAGATAGAGAGTACTTATCAAAGATTTGCGTTTATCTACTAAAAGTGCGCAAAACACCCCAAATGGCGCGAGTTTCCCAGAAAACCGCCGCCAATGTTTAATCCGATTATCTGACTGGGAAATACGGATGAAAGGAGGAAGAGATGAAAGATGCAGCTGCCTTGCGGACAGCTTGTCTGCTGATGAGTGTAATGGGAATGTCTGTGCTGATGGAGTTCCAGAATTTGCCAGCAGGAAGCAAAGTCTTGTCTAACACGTACTGCTACTGTTGTGCCCAACAAACAGCTATTGACAGAAGGATGAAGCAATAGGCTCCCTTGATGTGAACCCCAGTTGTATGTTTGTCTCCTTGCCCCATGCACAGCAGGACTAAAAACGCTCCCATATCACGCAAACACAAATGCCCATTAATCTCTGTTTTTACTCATTAACCACTTTATTAGGTACATCCTCCTAGTACCAAGTTTGACAACCATTTTCCCTTTAGGAGTGTTTTAAATCTTCTTTGCATAAATTCAACAAGGTGTCAGAAACTTTCCTCTGAACATTTGGTTCTTATTGACACTATAGCATCATGCAGTTGCTGCAAATTTGCCGGCTGCGTGCCCATGACATGGATCTCCTGTTCCACCATATCCCAAAGGTGCTCTATTGGACCAAATTGTGGTGACTTGGAAGGCTTCGAAGTTCGAAGATTTTTGAGAATATTTTTATTTTGATTATGCCAAATTCTGACCATTCTGACAGCGTTTTCCCAATCCATTATTGTCCAATTTTGCTGAGTCTGTATGAATAGTTGTCCCTCATTCCTTCCTAGCCAGTCTGCCCATTTTCCTCTGACCTCAACAAGGTATTTTCACTCAAAACTGCTGATTTTTTTGGACCATTCACTTGAATTTTGGTTGTGCATTAAAAACCCAGTAGACCCAGATGAGCTGGTCTGGTACAAACAACGTTCAATGTCAGTGAAATTTGCTTCATCTTCTTAGCTACACAGTCTTACACTGTTGCACAGTCAGTGACTTCCCACTTAAAACATAGATCAGAAAGAGGCCCTCTCCCATGCTACAACCAAGGGCCCCACACTCCTTGTATAAATTGTATTTAAATTCCCTGGAAATTCAGGGCCCTGAGAAAGAGCCCCTTGAGTGGCAATGGAATTATATCTAATCCAGAGGGTTGGGGTGAGGCATGATGCTCTGGGAAGCACACCCCCTTTTGCTTTTGGCTTGTCCCCAGTGTCACCAGCAGCCCTTCTGTGTGAAGCCGTTTGTCCGAGTTGGGTCTAATTGGGAATTCCCTGAGCACAGAACACTGGCGATGAGAGCATGATCAAGGAAGGGGAAAGTTTTGCTCCGGACATCCAAGCAAAACACAGCAGGCATGTGGATGTGCACCACGGGCCATGGCAAACTGGAACAGTGACAGACTGAAGCAAAAATAAATAAAAAGTGCATGTGTATGTTTGCAGAATGGAGAGGGGTGGAAAGAGGCTGGGCAGGGTCACAATTCATCCATCAGGAGGGAAAATAGGCAACAGAGACACTCTGTGTTTACTGCCTAGAAAAAAAGAGGAGAAAGGAATGGCTTTGTGCATCTCCATCTGTTACTATTTCCTTTTGTGCAACAAAAAAAATGATAGGAAAAAATTACATTAAAGGGGGTGACAACATTATTTCTCACATTTCTTTTGCAGCATATTACAGTTAAAAAGTTATATGTAATTTATGTTTACAACGAACTGCCTCTCACAATGGTAAGAAGCATCTTCTGTCGTTTCGGACACTCATGCACATCCTCCTTTTTGTATTCGCCAAACAGGGAAAGCAGTAGAGTAAAATCTAAAAGCACATTTGTTTTACAAACATGTGTATGGATAAATGTAGTCACTGAAGGTACATTTAAGGCAAAATATTGCACAAACTTTAAATAATCCCTAAAAGTAACCCTTACAAGGTCAAACTGTGTAGTCACAGTTGTATATAAAGAATACACTTCGCCTAAGCTCTTCTGCTAAAAATTGTTGTTTACAGACTGATTTTCTCTGCAGTGACATCTGCTGTTTAAGATTTTTTTTAAATGCAGTAGGTGTAGCGCGCCTGAAGTGGCCATATAAAAAGTAACTAGTTCATGTTGATGCCAAAACTAGTTTGCGAGAGAAGCAACGCCAAGGTAAATCCAAGTCGTTATGGTTTCAAAAATAAAAATAAAAATTGTTCCTTCTTATCATCCATATATTTTCAACTCCTTTTAATCAGCAGCAAGAGAAAATGCTAGTGACTGAGCAGCCGTAGAACAAGCTGTGATCCCCCTACCCTACATGTTGCTGCACGCTGCCAGTTAGCTGGATCAAAGGCTACTACCCTTTTCTCTGGCTTTCAAGGAGGACAAATACAACTTTTTAGACATAGCTTCAGTTGGATAGTAAATAAAAGTTACAGATGGCATTATTATAGGTATCGCCTGAGTAATTAAAATTAAAATATCAGTTTATTATACTTGTCTTGGTCTAAAGAGAGCAGAATGGCAAAAAGCTATGTGCAGCAAGCACAACTCATTCAGGAGGCGTTTATTTTTGATTTTTGCTTTAGTCTATGAATTAAAATCAAAATAAAATTTGTAAAATTGTTATGAATGCAGCAATAATACGTTTCCTGTTTTCAAATTAACATTTTTGTATTAAATAATTTTATTAATACAAAAATACAGTGAGAATCTCAAACTAGCCCACGCCTGATTGCAGTACTCAAGGCAAAAAAAATATGCAAACTCCTTTTGTTTATAAGTGGATTGACAGAAACCATAATTTCAGAAAGGGGCATTACTGAGCACCCAAAGGATGAAAAGTGAACAAGACTTTAATGAGAGAGAGAGAGCACCGATGATGCAGAGACTTGACATGTGGGGTAAAATTAGAGAGTTGCTGTTTCAGGAGAGACAGAGGGAGTGAACAACTATTTCACACAACAGACAATCAGACTCCAACACTGAAGAGTGCAGAAAGGAAATGTGGATGGGCTGAAGGATCTGGAACAGGAGGGAGGACAGCAGGGGAGGAGTGAAGTCAAAATACAGAATACTGAGTCAAATATGATATTAAAAATGCTGATACTCTCTGCTGAAACGTTCCAGCCGCTGCAGCAGTAGCCAACATCTCAGACACTCCCATGGTCTGCGACCTGCCCCGCCATGTTCACACAAACTCCTTCACCCTGCTTCGTCCACCAGGAGAGCTGACTAAATCAAAGGGTAAATAATTCACAGCTGCAAGGCACTTCAAACACAGAGGCCCCTCACTCCCCATCTGAAACCCCCTACCCTGTCCCTCACATGACTATAAATCATTCTCACTGTATCAACGGCACACTTTTATTTATGAAACACCCCGTAAGTCAGACTCCCACACAACCCCAAGGGTAGAGCTACCGCTACCCCCCAGCGCCCCACCATGACCCGCCTTCTGCTGAGGTAACCGTGTGAGTGTGTTTGAGTGTAGGGGACCCAGAGGCTGGCGTTGAAAGATATGTGGGACCCCCACACTCAGCACTGGGGCCATTTCCGCCTGGCCTCAATTGTCCTCCACTTTGATCCAGTAGCCATCAACACTTCATTACTCTGTGGTCTGTCTTCCTCTTGCTGCTGCTTCACACAAATCGCCTCATCTGTGTTTGTATCACGTCGAGGACTCACTCTCCCTCACCCACACTCATGTTCTACAAAGCCCCAGCAACCCTTTCTGAACGCTCCAAAATACTTTCTTGAAGGCCAATTACAGGTTCCCAGCTATTAAAAGCTACTAAATTAGATTAATTAAACTGAAGTGTCACAGTAATACGCCCCTTAGATTCGATTAGGGCACATCATGATGCTGATTCAAAAGGTTGGTCCTCATGTTTTGCTTGTATTTATACAAGTGAGCTCAAAATGTGATTTATACACATAGACTATTTTCTTTTCACAATTTTCTGATCTTTCTCTCAGAAAACCCCTTAAATTGATTTCCTGCTGTGTTTGCATTGCTTTTTTTTTTATATTTGTATTTTCACTGGAACATCCTAGATCTAAATATATTGTCACCAAGCTTACGTCAGCATGAGATTCTCCCAGTATGATAACCTCAGGTAAAGGTCCTTCATTTAGCAAGCTGACTGGCAGTGCACAGCAACAGGTGGGTGAAGGGAAGTGCTGAATTACTATGCTAAACACAGCGGTAAAAATCTTGGGTCACTCTGACACTTTCTTTATGGCCTCTGAATAAACAGACTCTCAATTTGCCAGGAGAAAAAAAATGAGGAAGCTAATGAGGTATTACCAAATCAAAGAAAAATTTGGGACAAACAAAGTGTTGCAGAAAAGGATTATTTTCTCATAATCTATTCACCTCTGGGTTTTCATATTTTAGACGGGTTTTAAATACTACATTGACTTTCATTACTGACAAGCCTTGGCCAGTTTTCAGTGTAAAGGAACACCAACAGTTAAGGCTTCAAAACCAGAAACATTTTTCCAACATGGTGCTTCTGTGGTTTAACTTTAAATTATAATCTTAATCATCCATCAGAAGAATGAAGTTTAATTTTATTTTTGCTAAACCTTATTGCTTTGCTATTAATAGTAAACCATTATCAGAATGCTGTATTTTCTCCTCAATGCAGTTGCTAATCTGTCCAGGTTTTTTTTATTGTGCCTCATTTATAGAAAGGCACATGAACAACTTTTAATGTAGACTTTAAACAGTAATGTCTTTAGAAGCAAATAAAAAAACATAAAAAAGATTGAGAGAGGAGAAAGAACAACATAAAGTTAAAACAAGGGGACATTAAGATCTGTGCTTCATCTGGCAAGACCTTTGTAAAGCCATTGCCTCATCAATAGACAATACATACTTGTGCAGAACAGGTCCTCCACAGACCTATATTGCTTTCTTTAAATCCCCAGCCTAAAGTGAATGGATGGAATAAGAGCAGAGGTGCAGATTTAGACAAATCTACAGCGGAATGATGTGGAAAGAAAACAGCAGCAGTCTTCTGTGCTGATCCCTGGCTTACAGAAGAAAAACTGTCCAGACCCCTGGCAGGCAGAGATAATTTTTAGCTTTCTAATAAATGAAGGGAGAAGAACAAACTGAGCCTCTGTTCAAACTCAAACCTTGCAATGAGATAATGTTTCTTACAAACAATGTGGTGAATGTCTCTTGACCAGTGAAAGCCTTGAGGGATGCCCTCTCTTGGGACACAATGCCTTTCACCAGCCCAGCTACCCCCAAAATATCCGTCTGCTGTCTGTTTGCCCATTTTGTCACCCGTACCATGAGGGGGACACAAACAAAGCTGCACGGTATACAGCATTCCGGGAATAGCTGAATCGAGCATCTTGCAAATGCTGTCGTCAGTGTCTTTCCATCCCTCGGCATCACTCCGCTCACAGACAGAGCTCCTATTGAGGATGACAGACACCAACTGTTTGTTCGACGGAGAGGCTGAGCAGCTTTCATGCAGACAGACACAGATGATTGTGCTGTATATCAGAGCTCTCAGCTTACTGACCGCAACATGAGTTAGCATTTCTGACCAAAAACCCAGCAACCTTCGCCCCAGTCTCAAGTTTTTTGCAGCCTCTAACACAGTGGACACATTCAGTCCACTATGTGTCCTCCATGATTTAGATTTGTCCCTGCTCTAACACATCTGATTCAAATGACTGATTTATCTCATTAAGTTCAGTTGTGCTGAACCAAGACAACACCTAAAACATGCAGGACAATGGCCCTCGAGGACTGAGTTTGGACACCATTGCTCTAACATGTTTTCTTCTAGGAATGCTCTGAATTTAGCCCCATCCATCGACCCATCAACTCTAACCAGCTGCAATGTCTCTGTTAAAAAAAGCCTACCCAGACTATGATGCCTCCACCATGTTGCATGATGGGGGGGTATGTTGCAGTTACATAGATTGCAGGAGACAATCTGCACTCTGATTTCTTCTGGCTTTGTATTAACAATGGTTTGCCTCTTGGCACTCTTCCATGAAGGCCAGATGGGTGGAGTGCAAGACTAATAGTTGCAATTTCAACAGATTCTTCCACCTGAGCTGAGAATCCCTATAGCTCCCCCAGAGTTACAATGGCTGCTTCTCTGATTATTGCCCTAAATAATGCCTGTCAGTTTAAGTGGACAGCCATGTCTTGGAAGTGACATTCTTTTTCCAATTTTAGATGACGGACCAAACGGCACTCCATGAGATGTTCAAAGCTTGAGGCATTATTTCAAAGCCTGTTAAAAACCATCCATGCTCAATGCCACTTTGTGTTATCACATAAAATCCCAATAAAATACAGAACATTCCATAGCCTGGATTGGTATTTGTTTTATGACTCTGCTAGTCTATCAGGCGGAAATCTTTAAAGCCTTGCATGAAAGGCAAAAGAAGAACAGCTCTGGCAGTGCCAGTGGCTGGCCAAGATCAAGCTGTCTGCAGCAATTATTAAGTGCAGATATAGACAAACACAGTGAGAGTATTCTTGGCTATGCTGTTTATACCTTGGTTGTCTCTAACTTCCACAGGGCAAACCACATAGTCCCCATACCTCCAAACAGAACAGTTCACCAACTAAGTAGCTCTACTGTAAATATAATGAGAAATTTATCTAATCTCCTGCCACCATGTCTCCTCTGATCCTTAGCAGAGGGACATGTTTTCAAGCGAGCAATGCCTCTCATTCTCACTGTCATTTTGTCTCCTGTGGGTTCACTGCTTCCAGAAAAGACAAAAGGATAAACAACAGTAAGACGTTGAAGAAGTCCTGCAGCATGTGACACTCGGACAATCGCAAGCATTGTTTTTTATGCCTTGAACTTGGCAGGAGCTTCCCTCTCCAGGTAACTCCTTTAACATTTATCGCAGCCAACAGCCACCTCCTCCTCTTCTCTTGCAGCTTCTGTCATTTGCACCATCATGGTGCCATCGCCTTTAACTTATGCAAAGCAAGGGCTAATGGGAGTAATGGGAAGAGGGATGGGGTAAGCAGAGGTCAGAGGGCCAATATGTGGAAAATATTTAAGAAAGCTTCTCTAAAATGGGTGCGAATGACATAGGATTTCAGGGTTCATTCACAATTTTCATGCCAAAATTTCAGTCCTTTAAATTAAACTTTTAGAGCAGAAATATAAAACTTAACAATGCATTAATGGCAGATTTTTACACAATGGTTAGGCTTTAGACATGAAACCTAGAAATAATATATACTGCAAGTAAAGCCAGTGGTATCCAAAGTCAGTCCTCAGGCATCAGAGTCTACGAACTGTAGTTGGACACCCTGGAGTAAAAACATGGATGGATGGATGGATGGATGGATGGATGGATGGATGGATGGATGGAAATAACTGGAAATTTTCTAGTGTGGAAAACCAGCTATTTGAAGAATTTATGTTTTTTTGGTAAATAGATTCAGTGGTTCTGATGGAAGGATACCCCTTTTTGGCAATGAGCCAATTCTGGAAATGCAACCATTTTTGCATTTGCATTTTTTCCTATAGTTTGCCAGAGCTAGAAAATACACAACAAAATCAAACTTCCTACATTTTCAGATCTCAAAAAACACCTAATACTAAATATTGGTTTAAATTCCATGCTTTCCCAGATTGTGTGGAAAACCTATGAGCTGTACGGAAAAGAAAATCAGACAAACCTAGGAGATGAGAGGGTGGGAGACATGTTTGTACTTTGGCTTTGAAGACAGTATTTGGTATATTTACGAACCCTGTCTTACCTTAACGGTGCGGTGGTGCTTGCGAAATGGGTGACAGCGCATGTTGCTGGTGTTGCAACAGCCTGTGCAGCGCTTCACCTCCACACAGGGCGGCCATATCAGGAAGTTGGCAGACGTGGGATCCACCTGGCTCCGGGGGATCTCATAGATCACCGTCCGTGTCTTGCAGGCTGCTGGGACAGCCTCTTCGACTGGAAGTGAGACAATATCAGCTTAATGCATTTGTTGTGCATAATACAACATCTGGTGACGCAGTTCCCAACCGCAACTAAGTGCTAATTTATTGTCAGAATCTGATCTTCACACACACCGCTGCTTGCATTCTTGATGACTCACTTGATGTAAGAGCTGTTTTTCTTGCCTGAGATCGTACATCTTTTAGGAGTGTTAAGAACACAAGCTTTCCAAAAACTTGATCTCATATCAGTCAAAAGTCTAAGGAGCATGTGGGACTTAAGAAGACAGTTGCATTGGACCTTCACTGCAGTTACCGTAGCATGACTAGGTAAGACAACCTTTACTTCCACAGGTGGGAAATTTTATAACCATACAACTCAATAGGCAAAATGTTACACTAATTTTGTTTCATAGTTTGTTTTATCAGTATGCAATGGTTTGAGTGGCCTAACCTGTTTGCAGTGTAATAATTATCCTGTAAAGATGAAATGCCAATCATGCATTGAATGTCAAATGCTATACTATATCATAATCTTATGCTGCCGCACAAATACATGAAACATAACCAGCAGCTTCATCCACTTCAGCTTCTGCACTGCTGGGAGAGACGTAGAGAGCGTGCTCTCGTCACTCTGCATGGTATTCTCCACACCTCTATCAGATATCGTACCGCGTGGCATTTTATGAAGAAATCTGACTGAGAGCAGAGGCGAGCTGCAACTTGAACCCTGAATGTCTGGAATTTCCACGCTTGAGGATATATTTCTCCCCTGACGTGTGTGTCTTTAGATCTGCAAGCCTTGGGGCCAATTATAAGGCTTGCTGTCAGACGTCCTCATCAACCCTGCGCACTAGCCTCCCTTTCTCATGATCCCTTGATTGCAAATAACTACTGGGTAGATGTCTTCATTAGGTTGCCTTTTATCCCCCTTTAAAAAGCAGTATAAAAACCACTAACTGTTAGTTTTGTTGGAAATTAGTGCAAAGTGATCTGTTTTATCTCCTGGGAACTTATGTGTTAGAAGTGAAATTTCAGATTATTTTCAAGCATTGCTGAGGCTGTGTGTGCCAAATTGTCACGCATGTAATGATGCATCCTCCAAAGGCCTTACCAATGCTCCTCTTGCGTCGGCTGTGTAGCTGGGAGCTCTTCAGTCCATTGTAGTAACCATGATGATGGGAGGAGTTCTTATGGTGGTTTTGGTGCTTGTGGTACTTGTGCTCCTCGATAACATCGTTTCCCGTACCTCGTCAGAACAGAGGGATGCCATGTTAATAATGTCACAAATTCACAAAAAGCTTTATTCAATAAAAAAACAAACTAGAAGCACGTAAACCATATTGAAGAGCAGCGCTGCACATCTTGGTAGACCTCAAGAAAGAGTTACATTTGAACTGCAGTTTAATTAAAATAAAAATCTATTTAATTCTGTTCGATTCAACTCAATTAAGTTCTGGTCATTTTATATAGCACCAAATTCCAACAAGTCTTATCTCAAGGCAAAGAGGCTCCAATTCATATTCAATTATACAAAAATTTGAATTTTGAATTTTCCAGGGGGAAAAAAAGGGGGGGGGAAAGGGGGGGGGGGGGTTACAAATTTTTTTCAAAGATTTTAGGTGAGAAATGGCAGTTAAAAAAAAGTTAGTGATTTGATTAGTACGAGCTGATTAAGAGTTGGTTTCTTAAGTAAATGTCAAATCACAGCAATCTTATACGCCTTTGGTGTGTTTTTGATCACTAAGCATGGGTTTGACGTATCAAAAATAGAGGCGGTAATAAAAGGAAAAATCTCCTTAAGTAATTTGAATGGGGCCTAACGACATGTTCTTAGTCTGGCTACTGTGCTAGGAACACTGCTATGAATTGTATTTCTGATAAGAAAAACTTTATCAAGATTCCCATGAAGCCATCACTACTGAGACCTAAACAACACTATGACTATGTGTTAGTCTGGCTACTACACTAAAAAGACACTTTTGTTTTCTTCTATGTTTTTAGGATTAAGTAGGAATCTCCTGCAGCTACAACAACAAAGTATTGGTTGGTCACACAACCATAATGAAATGAAACATCATCACAACATGGCAACTCCTAAAATGTTGAAAGCAGTTCAGAGTACACTGGCTGCAGGTAGGAGGTACGGTTTTTATGCAGCGCTCTGGTTAATTGCTGGCATTATGTGTCAGCCTCCCTCAGTGACTAAGCTAAACTTATTTTAGCAGTAGCAAGAAGAAGGTGAGTCAGCATGGACTTTAAAAAACAACCAGCTTTCACAGACACACAGAGGCTTAAAAGTGGTCATTTGACAGGTAGGGCCCGGTCACCTTTATTTCAGGCCTAATTAGTGGTTCCATGTCCCTCATTTACTGAAAATGTTTGCTTTTCAATCGCTCTATGGTTTTTTTGGGAAAGTACGTGTTTTGCAAAGGCAGCCAGTTCAGTTTTTTCCACGGTCATGGTCATCTGATAAGACTTGCTTGTTTTGGTCTCCACCCAGACTTTTAAGGTGGATTAAGAAAAAGTGCTAGAGCAGCAATAAAATGATAGTCTGTCCACAGGATACTGAGAGCGTCTGACTGTGTTTGCAAACTGGGCGGGTCTGCCTCTCTTAAGTTATAGCATACCTGTCGAGAACGATTCTACACATGTACACTTACTGAAAAGACATGTTAACAATTGGAGAAACTCTTCTTGTTATCCTGCATAACATGGAAAAGCCTTAAGTACACACATCTCAACAGAGCTCAACCATGGGCAAACACAGTCCACTCATCCAGCTTTTTTGTGCATTCGACCAGAGTCATTGGAAGGGATTTCCTCAAACTATACACCATCCACCACTGGGATCAGTTGTTTATTTGCTTTTTGATCATTTCTTTTTCCAGATCTGTCTGTCAGAGAGAGTTCAGGGAATTTCCTTCCAGCTTGTCAGAGAGTCAGTCAAGCAGTCGGCGACCCAGAACCAAAGGTTCACCGAAGGGAAGTGTTGCCTGCAGCTGAAACTGGGAGTCAAACAAAGGGCTGAGCTATCATTCTTTCAGACTATTACACTCTAAGAAATGCACATACTGTACATAACATCCCAATATGTAAATCTTTTCATCTATTACTGTCAGGAAAAGACAAAAGTCAGGAGAAAAATAAAACAAATATGAAAAGGTTGATGCAGGGGAA
Source organism: Crenichthys baileyi (assembly GCA_036173005.1). Classification (NCBI taxonomy): domain Eukaryota; kingdom Metazoa; phylum Chordata; class Actinopteri; order Cyprinodontiformes; family Goodeidae; genus Crenichthys; species Crenichthys baileyi. The sequence goes on along the minus strand of JAHHUM010002018.1, from coordinate 1,801,384 downwards.
AGTTATTTCAGATTTAACAGAGAGGCCGTATAAGAAATGGGAAAGAAAATGAGGTGGAAACACTACAGGGGTGGTGAGGGGGGGGCTTACTCCTTTCTTGGTTCCAGGTGACTAATATGTAAGCACACGCCCGGAGCCTCTAGACAAGAGAACAGAGGACAGGAGACAGTCTCTTACCATGAATCAGGCTTTCAAGACTGGTAAATTACTCCCTCCATTAGCTAAGGGCCTTAACTCACTCCTTTTACTCCTTCTCCTTCTCCTTTCCCTTCCTTCTCCTTCTCCTTCTCCTCCTCTCTATTTCGTTCTCCTTCAACAAATAGCCAGTGTGTTGTTGACTTCTTAGAAAAAGGGACTCGTTCTTCCTCTGTCATTCTTCATCATTTATTTTCTTGATTTTTAACAGTTACATGGTTGAGTTGAATAAATGTAGGCTCAGGTCTAAAAGGCAGCGGGATATTTCTGTGGTTGTGTGTAATAGCAGGTGGGAAACAAATCCTCTCTTTCAGGTTCGGAGTTATCTTTGCTAACTGTGCAGGAGACAGAAGACAAAGCAGATTGCACAACAACCTGCGGCCACTCCGATTGAAGCTGTCACAAGATGCCTCCATCTCCCTCCTCCACCTCTGCCCCTCGCTGAGAGTCAGGTTCCCTTTTCTGTCAAAGTTCTTCACTGAAAGAGATAAGAGCAGGCAGCCGAGGGGCCACCTCAGGAGAGAGACAGAGACAGAGACAAGGAGTATAACGAGCCGGGCAGCACCTCAGGGGCCAGACAGCCATCTGCAGACTTCAACATGGTCATCTCATCTGACAGTCAGAGCTGAGGACAGGGACGTTGCAAAAACAAATGCAAGCCTGTACTGAGCACAGGAGTACTGCACACCACCCCTGGGTTTCCTTTTTATCCTGCCACTTCCAAACTCACCCCCTCCAGGGACAGAAATCACAGATACTGGCAATCAAAAGCCACACATGATTATAAAAAGATCACCTACTTTTAAATTTTTAAAATCTCCCCTACATGATCAATACCAAGGAACACAACAGAAAGGTCAGAGAGAAACTTGTGCAGAGATTTAAATCAGGGTAATGAAACAAGATCCCCAGCTTTCAATATGTCATGAAGAACTGTCCAGTTCATCACCTCAGAAAAAAATAATATGGCATAACTGCAGCTGGCAGAAAACTAACACTGCAAGTCACCCTATAAACACCATCACAACAGTGAATTATGGTGGTAGCACCATCATGCTGTGGAAAAGTGATTGGAGTTAATGAGAAGACAGATGAAGAAATGGTTCTGGAGGAAAACATTACAGACTGTAACAGATTCTGCTCTCTATCCAATCTGACTGAGCTTGAACTATTTGCCAAACAGGAATAAGCAAATTTCAGTGTCTAGATGTACTTAGATGGTGGAGTATCTGTAAGCCTACAAAGTATTGGCTTAAGTTAGCTGAATACAAAACCCAAAACACTGTACAAATATGTGTTACAGCATATGTCAGTTTCCTTCTACTACACCATTAGCCTGTCAGATTAAATGCGTGTGTGAAAATGTTCAAACATTATCGGTACAGACAGCATGAAATGTGGTTATATCAACTAAAATTCCAGTTTTAGTCTTTGTTTGCTGAATGTAAAATGTGGAGAATTGTGAAGCAGAAGTAGTTATTGTCCATTTCTATTTGCAAATCTGCACAGAGGGAGCCCTGAACTTGATATATTACAGCAGCCTGTGTAAATAGAGGCTCATGTGAAGGCAAACAAGTTCTTCCAGCGCACAGATGTAATTTAATCAGTAAGACAGTCTGGGACACAGAGGGAGAGGAAACCAGCTTGACCTGCAACCTGCTGCAACTTTTTGCTAGTACAAAAACGTGGTGGTCTGGATGCAACAAAGCAAGTTCATTGCAGTCACCCTTCATCACAGATGATCAGTAAATGCACTTTACTTTGATTATGCCTTCTAAAAAATTTTAACTAGTATTTAGGGTAATCATAAAAACACAACATGAGAGAGCTCTGCCTTTTCATGTTAAGTTTAATTAGATTAATACCCAGGTACCGGGGACGCGTAGAAAAGTATCAAGAGGCAGAATTTACCTACGGAGTCAATTTCCAGTAGCCGCTGGAGGTCGCTGATGCTGTGGATTTCACTGTTGGAGAGTCGATCGATCAGCTCCTGGGGAAACTCCGCTTCCTTCAGGGGACGGAGTGGGGAGGGTGGAGGGGTGTAGGGACAAAGAAATCAAACAAGAGAAGAAGGTTAGAGATATGTCGGGTGATTGAGAAGGGCTTAGGTATTTATTTGGCTGTATAAAAAAATGGTTCAACAACTGAGGTAATCTTTGAAAGGACAACTTTGCGGCAAGGTGTCCTACAGATCTGTCAGGACTTCAGTGAATAAACAGCAGCATTTAGATCTCTAACAAATAAAACCCTCGCTTCTACTAAGCTGGTGCTCAAGAATCAGACCGAAAGCTTCGGGCTGCGGGAGTGGCACCTCTCACCCTTTGCACTTGTCGCGCTTCATCCAGGCACCTCGGGTTGAGCAAGACGTGCGCAGCCCTCAGACGAACAGCGACTATTTTTATCAGACGGAGCGGTTCCCAACCAAAATGTTTGCCCAGTTGCCCTCAGGCTACAAATCAATTTGGCACAAAAAAGACCAAAATAACTGCGTTGCGCGTCCTAGCGCATGCAGCAGCGTTTGTTCTGAGAAGCGCACTGATGAGAGACACTGCTTTAAATCATCTCGATGGTGGTTTGATTGTTTTGTTTTTTTGTTGTTGTTGTTGTTGTTTTTTGTATTACTGGCTTTAAATTAAACTCCATTCCTTTGGAGTTTAATTTAAACATCGCGTTTTAGTGTTACGTGTTTGAAGACAGGACCTTTGCACTCTAACTGGAATAAAATCTGGTTACAAAGCTGGTCACTTTACCTCAGCAGCGGCCAGCAGGTACGTCGTCCACAGCAGGAAGCAACAAATTGTGGCTCTCATCTCCTTTTAATGTAAAGTCTCCCTCAAACACGAAAAATGAGCTGCCGCGTAGGAGCCCCTGAGTCGCTCCTGGCTCCAGAGGATCCACAACCATCCCCTCAGGGAGGTAAACGGTGTAGAGTCAGAGCAGCTCGACCAGACGCGTTGCTTGTTCTTGCTTGAAACTCTTAGGCTGAGAAGTTTTCTTATTATTCACAATGGCCTGCGTCCTCTTGAACAAACTCTGCGCTCCAGCACAGAATATACCTTCCTTACGCGCATGTGAGACAAATCCCATAAACAAGTCTGGCGCACATTGCACTTGTCCTTCACCTTAAGGATTCACACTTTGACCCAAAGCAATGAGAAGTCAAACATATAAAAACAGCTCCCTTTCTCTGAGGAAAAAGTGAATGCACACTGTTTTTTTTTTTCTCTGTTTTCAAAGTCTTGAATGAAAAATAATCCAAAAGATACCCTCAGGAAATCACAATGGAGAAAGGCGTCCGTGTCGAGCTGTTCAGAGCGTGTCTGCGCGCAGGTCCTTGGTCTAGTAGGACTCTGGAGTGAATGGTGTCAGAGCGCCTCTGAGACGCTGAATATAGAGAGCCAGCAGCTCTGTGCCCATTGCGCCTCCCCTCGCGTTAGGGTGATCGTGCATCTATTCAGCAAGGGGAACTGGTTGGCTGGTTGGATGACTTAAGACTCCAAGATCCGTCCCCACCGCCTCCCTCAACCCTCACAGCCCCCTCGCCCTGTGTGAGTGAGTGTATGTGTGTCTATGCCCTTTGAAAAAAAAAAATAGTCCATTCACAGATTTGGCGTGTGCTCAATTTTGATTTACAGGAAGGTTAAAAAAAGCGGATCCATTTTTTAAAGAGATGTCCATCATTTCATTTATCACAACTAAACGGATCGATGACTGTTTTAAGAAGTAGGAAGAAGCTCTGGCTTCATCGAGCTGCAAATCGCTTTGGATGTTTTGTCTTTAAATGAAGGATAATTCATTGAATCATATTTACAGTTCTGTTGGTGGTCATGACTCATGACTAGTTCTCTGAGTATTTTAGACCCCCTTTCTGTTTTTCCTCACAACATGTACTGTGCTTTGCAAAAAAAATATTGCACCCTCTTAAACTTTTTCACAATTTGTCACGTTAAAACCACAAACTTTAATTTTAATTTACTGGGGTTTCAGTGGACAGGCCAACACGAAGCAGAGCACAATTGTAGTGGAAAAGAAAGAAAGACAGAAAGAAAGAAAGAAAGAAAGAAAGAAAGAAAGAAAGAAAGAAAGAAAGAAAGAAAGAAAGAAAGAAAGAGAAACATCCTTTAAACAAGCTTTTCAAATAAAAACCTGAATAGTCCATTATGCACTTTTGCATCAGCTCTTCCCAGCTTCTTTGTCTGTGCTGAAGAAAAGAATCCCCACAGCATGATGCTGCCAACACCGGTTTTCATGATGGGGAGGGGGTATTTAGGGTGATGTCTGTTTGCCTGCTATTCTGAAACATCATTCATTGCATGTATTATATATATATATAATCATGATGTACCGACTGCATTTACTGTATGACAACTGAAGAAATACCGCTACTACATGTTCAGTGTTAGTTTTCTGTCACACATGATGTTTAGCATTTGCAGAAGTTGTCACTTTTGACCAGATCCGCTTCTTCCGGATGTTTGCTATGTACCCAATGGCTTGTACCAAACCACAAACAGAATTACTTCTGGTTCTCATTCAGTGAAGCTTTTTTTTTTCCTTTCCAGTCATCCATAAAGGCAAGATGTGTAGATGAGTAGATGACCAATAGACTTCTGGAGCTCCTTCAGAACTTCCACGGGCCTTCTCGCTGGTTTGGTTTTGCTGGATGGCCATGTCTCGGTGGTGTCGCAGTTGTGCCATAATTTCTTTCCATTTTTGGACGATGGATTGAGCAGTGCTCCCTGGGAAAATTAAAAAATTTTAGGTTTTTTCCCTGCATTTAAAAAGCTCCGCCCAACTTTATCCCCCCAAACCTGCCCGGGGGGTTTTTTTCCTTTTGGGCCCTTTTTATGCTCCCCTTTTTTCAACATGCTTTGGGCAACATCTGAAGTCCCTTTTTACGAACAGTAAATTGTCCCGGGTAAACCCTTCTAACTATGTGACCTTTAAAGACAGTTTGTTGCACTGGCTTTTACTGGGGATATCAGAGTAAAGGGGACTGACAACAAACATTTTTAAAATCTTTGTTTGCAAAACATTTGAAAATCATGTATGATTGTCCTGCCCCTTCACACTTATGCAGCACTATGTATTGGTCTGTCACATAAAATCCCAATAAAATAAATTTAGGTTTGGGGTTATAATGTGACTAAATATGAAAAATGTTCAAGGGGGTGTTTATACTTTTTCAAGGCACTGTACCTTCATGATTATTTATGATTTCTGTACACAAGGAGCCCCTAAAACCCAAAATGCAGTTTTTTCAACCAACTGGTTTTCCCAACATGTCTGGGGGAGCTCGAGGTCCCGCTTGGGGCCTGTACTGAGGGCTGGAAAAAGCCCGAGGTCCTCCCCGAAGGAGAAAACATCCGGGGGCAGGACCGGAAAACAACACATTACCACCAGAGGTTTACGATCGGGGAAAAGGAAACCGCCCGGGCAGCCCACCGGTGGTTTCCCGGGCTACATCTTGTCCGTTTTAAAACCCTGGAGGGTTTTTTGTGTCTGGAACTCCTGCAGCAGAAATCACTTCAGCAGATGGTATGGGAATTTAAAGCCGCCCTTTTTAAAAGGCCCGTTGAAACCATTTAAATGTTTATAAAAAGAATCCCCAAAAAATTTTTTTTCAGTGAAATTTCCCCCCACTGGGAAATAATTTTTTGACATTTGCTGAAACTGAATCCTCTTTCCTGAGGTGCATGTCTCTGTACTAGTCCTTTATCCCTTTTGGGGAAAGGTTTTTTATAAGTAAAGCAGGGAAATATATGATTGTTATTTGGGAAATGGCAGCTTCAGGGTTTGAAAAATTTGTCCCCAAGAGGGGTTTTTTTCTTAAACCTTTTAGGGCATATCTATGTTTGGTCAAAAAAAAAAAATTATTCTGATTAATTAATCTAGAAACATAAACAGAATTGAGCAAGATAGAGGAAAGACATGTCTAAAGAAGTAAAAAGGGAATGATCTTTCTCCCTCCTTTGCTCTCTTCTGTATGAGCTAAAAAAGCAAAATGGGGGTTAAATGGCAAAATGGGGGCCCTTTTTACCTACCAAACCCTTAACCCCATTAAAAGACTTTAAAAGAAAAATGCTTTCTGCCAGTAAACCGGCCCCTAAAGACTCTGCAGAGAAGACTTTGGGAGTGAGGTGAAGACTCCTGTTTTGCCCCAGGGCCACACATAGTTCCCAGTGATTGAGAGAAAGGTAAACAGGGGAACATTTTTGAAGAATGCGTTAGATATGAGCTACATAGCCTCTGGAGCACTGATGTGAGCCTTTTAGTCTGGATGATCTGTCAGTTTGAGTCATCTTTTTTCATTCTTGAGAGGGGAAATATTTATCTCTTTCTCTCTCTCTCTTTCTATTCGAGTTATCCAAAAAATACTTTAGGAAATTTTTAAATTTTTCGTTTTTCCGAAATTTGATTTCCAACCCCTTCAATCAGTTTTTTATTAATTTGAATTTCCCCAAAGGAATTTAGATTGTAAAAGGGCGAAAACAGGGGCCCCTTTTGTTTTTTTTGTATGGCATACCGTTTTTATGGGCAAAACACTAAAAAGTTTTATTTATCCTCCCTTTTCAAAGGGTTTTTCCCCCAGTTTTAAAGGGAAACTGATAATAATATACTTACCTCTAAAATAAAATACAATGACATAATCAAGACAAAATGACTGAAAATTAGATCATTCACTGTCCCTGCTCTTTCACTGTTTGTCACCAACCAAGCTGAACTTTAAACACTGAAACTGAACTAGCATAATAGAATATAATATAATAATGTAATATATATAAACTGGAAGATGCTGGAACCCCAGTGTCCCTGTCCAGTGTTAAAGGCTGTTTTACATTGCCACGCATGGAAAGGGTGCCGATCAAGGAAGAATTTCCAAGATCCACACCTTTAGGGATAGTTGAAATGTGCAGCTGCACCATTAGCAAATCAAAAACCTTCTGAAGAAACATTTTCCGGGTAGATGTTTGGATACCGTTCAGTGTTCCGACAGGACAATAATCATTAAGCTTCTGGAATAACCCAGATTTCAACAGTAGCCAGAAATAGGCCACATGCTTTTTGCTACAAGAAGCATGTGGTTAAGGTGCAACCTACAGAGACATTAATACAAATTTTATTGAAGCTGTATGCATTTGGTGAATGAAGGTCTATATACACTGCTCAAAAAAATAAAGGGAACACTTAAACGACACAATATAACTCCAAGTAAATCAAACATCTGTGAAATCAAACTGCCCACTTAGGAAGCAACACTGATTGACAATCAATTACAAATGCTGTTGTTCAAATGGAAAAGACAACAGGGGGAAATCTTTGGCGATTAGCAAGACACACTCAATAAGAGGGGTTTCTGCGGGGTGGGGACCACAGACCACTTCTCAGTACCTATGCTTAATGGCTGATGTTTTGCCTTTTTTGAATGTTGGGGGGTCTTCACACTCGGGGTAGCATGAGGGGGGGACTCTACAACCCACACAAGGGGTGGTAGTGTAGCTCATCCAGGATGGCACATCAATGCGAGCTTGGGCAAAAAGTTTGCTGTATCTGTCAGCGTTTCCAGAGCCTGGAGGCGCTACCAGGAGACAGGCCCAGTACACCAGGAGACGTGGAGGACCGTAGGAGGAAACCACCCAGCAGCAGGACCGTTACCTCGGCCTTTGTGCAAAGGGGGAAAACGAAGCACTGCCAGAGCCTGCAAAATGTCCTGCAGCAGGCCACAAATGTGCATGTGTCCTGCACAAACGGTTAAAAAACTGACTCCATGAGGATGGTATGAGGGCCCGACATCCACAAATGGGAGTTTGGCTCACACCTAACACCGGGCAGGACGCTTGGGGCATTTTGCCAAGAACACCAGGATTGGGCAAATTTTCGCCACTGGCGCCCTGTGCTCTTCACAGATGAAAGCAGGTTCACACTGAGCACATGTGACAGACGTGACAGAGTCTGGAACCGTGGAGAGCGATCTGCTGCCTGCAACACCTTCAGCATCCCAGTTTTGGCAGTGGGTCAGTAATGTTGGGGGGGGGCATTTTTTTGGAGGGCCGCAAGGCCCCTCCATGTGCTGGCCCGAGGAGGCCTGACTGCCATTAGGTACCGAGATGAGATCCTCAGCCCCCTTTGGAGACCATATGCTGGTGCGGTTCCCCGGGTTCCTCCTAATGCAGGACAATGCTAGACCTCATGTGGCTGGAGTGTGTTTCAGCAGGTCCTGCTAGATGAAGACATTAAACCCATGGACTGGGCCCCCCCTGCTCCCAGACCTGAATCCCCGGGGGGGCCGAAATCGGGGAATCATGTCTCGCTCCATCCACCAAACTTCACGTTGCACCACAGAGGCCCAGGAGTTTTGGGGATGCTTTAGTCCAGGTCTGGGAGGAGATTCCTCAGGAGACCATCCGTCTCATCAGGAGCATGCCCAGGCATTGTAGGGAGGTCATACAGGCACATGGGGCCCACAATACTGAACCCTCTTTTACTTTTTTTTAAGGACATTACATCAAAGTTTTGGATCAGCCTGTAGTGTGTTTTTCCACTTTAATTTTGTGTGTGACTCCAAAACCAGGCTTCTATTGGTTAATAAATTTGATTTCCATTAATGATTTTTGTGTGATTTTGTTGTCAGCACATTCAACTTTGTACAGACTAAGGTATTCAATGAGAATATTTCTTTCATTCAATCTAGGATGTGTTATTTGAGTGTTCCCTTTATTTTTTTGAGCAGTGTATATACATATATATATATATATATGATTTCTAGCCTGCATGGATCAGAGAAAACCAGCCAATTCTTCTTTTTAAAAACTAATGCAGTTTTACAGAATGCTACATTATTTTTCTACACTACAACAAATAATGGTTCAAATGATGTGTATTGGAAATGCTTAACCAAACATTCAGGGTCCTATTGTAGTAGCTGTGAGAACTAAAACATCATTATCCATAACTCCATCTTCACTTGAACTCTGACCATGCAACGAAAGCAACGAATCTCACACTTCAGTGTGCCAGAGAACCATAAAAAATGGCAGGGCTGACAATAGAAACTCCGTGAACTGATAGTTGCGTGTTCCTGGCTGATTTTATAGCTCTAAGTGGGATATTTTCCTGCCACAGAAAACTGTTAAGTGTTTTTCCACAGGGCATCCCCAGTCGTTGACACTTCCTAATGACAAAAAATAGACTGGATTGCCTTGCAACAGAGAAACAAACACAGATTTTAACCTGGTGTCCCCCCCCCCCCCTCCAGCACCACCCAACCGTATCATGAGAGCACGCATGAGTCATTGGCTCAAAGAGTCAGGCCCTTTGTAGACTACTGAGTGATTCCGTCCCTCCTCCCCAGGGCAGTGCTTACTAAGTCGAGCCCTTACCAATTCATCGCTGTCCATGATGACAAGGATGATGCCATTAGTGGTTTAATGTTTTGTAGTTTCATACTATTTTACAAGAGCTCCTGTAATGAACAAATTAGGAGCGGTGGTAACATTTATGGTTATGGTTACTCGTGTGCACATTTAAAAGCACACGCACACAAACTTAAGTCATTCAGGTGAGATTTTCCAGGAGCAAAGGTGCATTCCACATGCTGGCTGCAATATAGATTGGACTTGGAAATTATCCAGAGCAGAGTGCATATCCAGGGCAACCTACGTACTCATAAGCAAACACAGTGTATTTACACCAAGAAGGCTCTAACACACTCTCTTATTTAAAATTATTGTTAAGTATTAGAGACAGTAAAGGTGCAGCAGCCACATTTCCAGTCGGTTCTGGATACAGCTGCTCTTTTATAGGGACAATTACTAGCAGCCATTTAAAGGCCTTAATATGTCTAACATGCACAGCAACCTGAATGCAATGCACTGTGGGGCCTCTCAGTAACCCTCCGGACCAGTTTTCCTTCCAAGGCGCTCCAGGTGAGCAGTCGTTCAGGGGCACAGTACCCCACTGGTCTTTCATAAGCCACGATACAGTCGTCAAATCCGCCTCTGGGATAAAAAGAATGACGCCACATGCACATATAAACGTACAAAGATGTTGGTGCAAGGTATGCGATGCAGCTGCAACAGATTATACATTACAGCAGCACACTTCAGTTGTTAAGGGACCGCTGCATCCTCTCTGTGTGATCTCCAGATCTGTCAAAGTGTGGTCTGGTCTTGTCGGAACTCTGCCATGATTTTTTCATTCTGACATTCTTAATGAAATGTATCCCTAGAGAACAATACTTGCTTAGTGGGAAAGAGGAACTGGGAATACAGTGCCTTGTAAGTATTCCTGTCCCTTTAACTTGTATTTTTTGGGGGGTTTATGTGATAAACTAACACAAGACATATGTGTGCAAAAAAAGGCATACATGGTTCTAAAAACAAATAATTTTAACACTGTGGCATGGATTCGCATCACCTCCCCTCACACCGATACCTATAATGTCCGGTACAAACATCAGATTACCATCAAAACACCCCACATTAGCAAATTAAGACCTGTGTGTATGTTCTGTTAAGGCCTCAGAGGTTTGTTAGAGAACAACATCATGAAAACCAAGGAACACAGCACACAGATCAGGGAGAAAGTTGCAGAGAAGTTTAAAACAGTGTTCAGTATCCCAAGCGGATTGTTCAGCCTATCATCTGAAAATGGAGAGTGTGACATAACTCCAAGCCAACATAGACATAGCGGTCCACCTAAACTAAAAGAGCAAGTGGAGCATTATGAGAGAAACAGCCAAGAGCCCCATAGTAACTCTAGAAGAGCTGCAGAGATCCACAGCTGAGGTGGGGGAATGCAAAGCACTATATATGGTGGAAAACTAACACTTTCTTCACCTTGTACTCATCACTCTATAATGAATCATGGTAGTGGTAGCATCATGCTGTGGGGATGATGTCTTCTGCCAGAACAGGAAAGAGGATAGATGGAGCTAAATACAGGCCAACTGGAAGAAAAACTGTTGGAGGCTGCAAAAGATTGGACCAGTCAAACTACTTACCTAAATCAAACTGGGAAGCTGTGGCGATACTTCAAAATTGCTGTCCCTAGACATTTTTTTTCAAAAAATAGGCAACAATTTCATTCTGTACATGTGCAAAGCTGGCGAAGAAAGACCTGCCACTGTAATGTCGGCAAAAGATGCTTTTACAGTATATTGTCTCAGAGTTGAATAAAATGCAAGCCACACTTTTCAGATATTTATTTGTAAAATACAATGAAAGCATTATATCATTTTCCTTTCCATTTTCAATAAAGCACTACTTTTTTTTTGTTAGTATCACATAAAACCCCAACAAAATCCATTAAAGTCTATACTTTTAGTTCAAACAGTATCAAGCAGTATGAATATTTTTGAGTTACCATCCAAGTAACATCAGACACATCAAAAGAATAAAGAAAGCCTCAGACAGCAAGCTTCAGTTTGAAAAGTCCCATTTAAGGGATTTGAGTTCTCTCACACTCACATATAGGCTATATTTGGGAACCTTTACACATTTACACACCTCCATTCCCTTATGCACATTTACCAATTTTTTTAACTGGACAGACAGACATGAAGCAATCTGGGCACAAGTCCCTGCAAGCAGCTACCCGTTCCCCCTGTCCCAGCTCATTTTCCCCTTAAAACACTGCCTCTTTATTCTCTATGAACGTAAAAAAAAACAACTCTCTCTTACTGCACACACACACACACACACACACACACACACACACACATACTCTCTCTTGCACATGAAACAGGGGACTTCCAGCCTCTAAGAAATAGCAGTATAATTGCCGGTGCTCTGTTGTCTATCAAGACCTGACCTTTTCAACATGTGTGTGTCGTGTTGGGAGCGATGGGAACCGGCGAGGAGGAAGACAGGGGTCTCCCCAGCTCTGCGGTGGTCTGACCCAAATCCCCCTCCTCTTTTTTCCCCCTCCGACTCAAACGAAACATTGGGAACTCCCAGTGTGTCCGGGCATCGGTGAGTTCGGAGGCTAGCACAGGGGAGGACATGGCGAACCCACAAATCACTTTCTTGGCAGGGTGAACATCAAAGCCGGGCCAGGACAATATGGAAATGGTAGCAAGGGCAGAGAGCTGCTGTATCTCGATGGGGTCTCAGGGGGACAGAGGAAAGCTGGAAGTCTAAAAGTAGAATCCAGACTTTACGGTGGTAAGCTCTTTGCCGGTGCCAATAGGAAAGCTGTGAACTGGTATTGTCTTATATTATCTGGCCCTGGAAGAAGTACGTTAAAGAATGAAACATATACAATGACGCATTCATAATAAACACATGACAATTTCCAAGGTTTTGATTCAAGAGATGCAGCGAAAAGTCATCAAAACAAACAAGATGAAACCAATAACAAGGGTAAAAAAGAAGAGGTAGGGTTCATGAGAGAGCTTTCCTTAGGATGTAATAAATACTGCACGGGCATAATGAATTGTCTACAAACCCAATGAAATGTCATCTTCACATCCTTCACATCATGACAGACAAGCCCAGAAGGGGCACACAAAGCTGACCTCAGTGGTTTATTTGGAGACTATAAGCTCATGATTACTGCAGTTCGCAGATGTGGTTTTCACCTTACCCTTCAACCTACTTGTCTTTCACAGACTATAGGCAGACCCAATCTTTTCGACCATAAAATAAGGGCAGTAGGGGTGGTTGTGATGATGGTGGTGATGTATGGGATTAAGCAAAGATTTCTCTGCTTGACTTGAGTGACAGAGGAATGAAGATGACTTAGTTGGAAAAAGACGGGGGTAAGGAGATCGGAAAAGGTTGCAAGATATAACCAGCTGAAAAATTCAATTCAATTCATTTCAATTAAATTCAGCTTTATTTATTCACAACTAATGTCGTCTCAAGGCACTTTACAAAGTCAGTTCAATCAAATCATACAGATTTTAAGTTGAGTACATACATTCCAATTAATCCTAACTATCAAACAGTGCAGTCAGATTCAGTTTATTATTAAAATTGGTTAAAAAGTTTTTCTATTTAAGGAAACCAAGCCCATTGCACTGAGTCAGTGACTTGCAGCATTCACTCGTCTTGAATTAGAAGATGACTTGAGAATCCACTTTAGTTGCTTCATGTCCTCAGCAACTAACGTGCCTGTAGGCAGTTTTGCAAGAGGCCTTAATTGAGATTTTCCTCAACACATTGCAACTCCTATGGCAACCACACCAAATTTAGCTAAAAAGCACTTTGACTCCAGGAGAGAAACCCCTTCCTACTTTATGGGCCGTACTGCAAAGCTGTTTTGCACGCATCACGCTAACAATTAACTGCAGCTAATGTAAGCACTCGACCCCCTGCCCATGTAGCTGCTCTGAAAACAGCACCGCTGCTGCTTTTGAAAAATAATTACAGCAGGTCTTTGGTGCTTTTATTGTTGTCATTATTGGAGGCCCTAAAAGCAGTGGCAGCTATGATCAAACCTCTGGGATCAGAAAATAGTTTTTCTGGCATTCTTGTCTTTAGAAGTTGCAGATGGAGGCACAGGTGTACACAAAAATGCACACTGTGGTGGTTACTGGAGGATCTAGGAGTTGACTTGCATTAGACAAAGAAAATATTTTAGGTTCCCTGTGATAAAAGCCCATTCTATCATTATGGTGTAGCAAGGCCTGTCTTGTTTGGATTTGAACTTTAATTCTACTTTAACTGCTTTTCTCCAGTTCACTTCGAAATGTTCTTGTAGAAACATAGGTCTAATCAAACCAACTTCTGATTCATGTAGGTCATGGGTTGTTATGGTCCAGTTGTTTATCCAAATGCCAGACAGCAGCTGTTAAGAGTCCTCATAAATAAGACTGAAGCAGGCTGGTTCTGTAAAGTTACTCAGTGCGCGTCTGATCCAGTATGAGTTTTTTCAGTTATGCTATGGTGGCTCTGAAGCTGACAGATGAAGGCTATGAGATAAATACCCCCTAATTTTCATGTTCTATTCATAAAATGGCATTGGAACATAACCTGAGTAAATACAAAAAAATAATAATAATTTTATTTCTCTAGAAACAATGCTATCCAGCCCAACCTGACCCAATGTAAAAAAAAATATTGCCCCCTAAACTTGATAACTGGTTTTGAGTCTTTTACATCATTGTGGAGGAATTTTGGTCTACTCTTTTTTGCAGAATTGTTTTAAGTCAGCCTTAATGGAGGGTTTTCAATCATGAATGATGTGCTCAAGGCTGTACAAAGCATCATCAACTGGATTTACGTCTGGATTTTGAATAGTCCACTCCAAAATATTTATTTTGTCATTTATTTATTAAGAGCCATGCAGAGGTTAGCTTACTGTTATGATTCAGGCTCATTATGCTGCTGCATAACCCAGGTGCACTGGAGCTTATAATCATGAACTGATGGATGTGCATTCTCCTTCAGGATTTACTCTGAGAGAGCAGAATTCATTATTCCATCAATTATGGCAAGTAGTCACGATTCTAATGAAGTAAAGCAGCCTGAGACCTGTCATTTCACACAATGTGTTCCTGAAAGTCATGGGGATCATCAAGATGTTTTTTTGGCAAGTGATTTCTTCAGGCTAGAGGCTAGTCTAATTTAACAAAAAAATGATCACATTTAATTAAGAATTTTATAAGGTGGCTGATTACCTTTTTTTTCATTTACAAAATCGTTTTGGATTTATTCAGGTTATCCCAGTCCGATCTGAACATTTAAGTGTTATAAAACCAGAGGAAATCTGTTAGAGGGCATATAGTAGAAGGATCTAAACCATAAAAAGTCTCTTCTTTTTTTACTTTTTTACAACTCAAGATAAAGTGGCAAACGAAAGATCACAACAAACTGATTATCAGCAGGAAGTGGCTCCATTATGGGCTTAAAGATGGGAGAGAGTCCTCTTTGGTTACAGCTCTCAGTCAAATCCATGCATTCCATCGGGGTTTAGGGTAGAGCCGGGTCACCCCTGTGATGGCTCCTGCGGGGTTTTAGGACTGGGTGGGCCACCCTCACTCTTTTCTCCAGCCGCTGTCCCTAGAGCGCTGCTTTGGGCACAGCTGAGGATGCAGAACAGATTCTTGGATACTTGAGGAGGAAATAGAGGGTGTGTGGATGTCTGTCAAGAGACACTTGACAGCTTTTTGCTTTGACCTTGTGAGAGGTTGTGTTGTGAAGGAGGAAGTTTTTTGGAGGGGGGTGAAGCACTTACATTTAATTATCCCTGAAATGTGGGAGTTCCTGGGCTGAACATTTATGCATCTATCAATAAAGATATACTGTATCCAATCCAATAAGGAGAATCAGCAAGAGCAGACGAGTGGTTTGGAAACCTAAGATGCCTCAAGAGCGTTAATCTTAAAATTATAAGGGAAATCCCGTAACCTTCTAAAATATCTCATCATCTGAGTGAGCCATTATGACCATTCTCCTAAAAACCTAACAGGGACCTATTTTTCTTATTGCATTCCTTCATCTTTCTAATGTGATTAGAAAGGAGTGTGAGCACTTTTACGATCTGTACTCCAAAACCCAATGATGCCCCTGAGAGCAGGAGCAGAGGAAAAAAGAAATAATTGAGACAACTGCCGAGCTCCCTCCCCTGGGAGTGAAGTCAGAGCAGGCTGAAGAGATGCATTGTGCTGGGTTTGGATCAATGTAGGCAAGAGACTGCAGAATCATGTGCATGATGGAATATCTTACTCTGAAAACCTCTTCTGACTCTTTTTCTGAGTGTGCGTCTTCCTCTGTGATGCAGAATGTCAGGGGAACATTTCTGTCTTCAGTTTGTTTTCTCTACACGTCGCTTGGAGGCTCCGCTCACTGGGAAATGGCTTTGAAACTGGGGCCAAAACTGAGGCGAGATGGGGAGGCCCAGTCTCAGTGTTGGTACATGTATACATGTGAATTATTTACTTGTCGTCCAGCAGGAAATGAGGAACGATAACAAGCTTGGGAAAGAAAAGCAGAATAACAAACAGATGGTATCTCATCCACTTCTTTTTTGTAGCTTTCTCTCTTTGTATTTTTTTCTCTCTATTTCTAGTCTTTAATATCTTTTATGTGCCTTAATGGGGTGACTTTGCTAGACGTGCTTGCTTACATTTAACAGAGTCACAGAAACACCTTTATGGATGAATAGGGAGCATCATCATATTCTGAAAAATTTCTTCAAACAATTTAAAGACAGTTTGAGTGGGATTAAAGTTCAGAAACAAAACAAAAAAACACAAATTTCAGTAAGTGGGCATATATGGTGCATTGCAGAGGTATACAAACTCATCTGACTGTGTTTTTAGGATAATTATGTTATTATGTTATGGGATCCAGCCTTTCCTCCCGGATCCCGCTGTATTGAGCTCAATCCATCTTCCTATCGGTTTTGACCAGCTTCCCTGTTCCTGCTGAAGAAAAGCATCCCCATAGCATGATGCTGCCACCACCATATTTGACCATTTGGATAAGGTGTTCAGCATGCTGTGTTCATTTTCCACCACACATAGGGTATTGTATTTGTATAATAAAATAAAATTAGGGTATCAGAGTAAAGGGGAATGCTAGTGCAAGCAGCATTCTTTAGATTTTTCTAGTTTTTCTTGATTTTCTTGAAAACCGCGTAAATTCTTACTTTGAAAATCCATTTTAGGAAATACAAAGGAAAAATATTTCAGAAAATGCAAAAAAAAACAAACAGCAAAAAACTATTGAAATAAGGTTTTATTCCCTCTTTTGTATTTTCTCCAATGTGATTTTTCTAAAAATGAAAAATTCCTTTTGAGGTTCAACATTCTTCGCTTCGCTTTAACTCATGTGTTGTTGATACTGCAACAGCATTTTGAATCTAACTTTTTATGGGAGGTTTCTGAAAGTAAAGGTTCATTGTTTCTTTCAGGATCTTTATACAACATATCTACAGAAGTAACTAAACTACTAATTATTTTTTCGTTGTAAAGGAATGCTTTTTTTTCTTAACTCATTCTCAAGGTTTTCAAGGTCTTACTCATCCCAATCAACCCCATCAGCCTCACTGTTGCTCAGCCACCTGTGGCCAAGCCTTGGTGGTGGCCTTTGACCTGAGAGGGTCGCGATTAGAGCTGAGAATAAGAATTAAGGGACTCGGCAGAGGGAAAGGAAGCCGATGGACTGATTTTTCAACTTTTAACCAGGCTAAACCCTGCTCTGAAACAGACAGGTTGCCACACCCAATATATCCTGACAGATGTGCATCATAGGCACTGATCATTAGTGCAGGTGGTTGGGGGGGGTGGGTGCGATTGGATCCGAGAGAGCAAAAGCAGGGAGAAACAATGGAGATCACCAAGCATTTTAATTAGCCTGAATCCCTCCGGTGAAGAGAAGGGGGAGATGGAGGAGAGGTAGCATCTGTGGGAAAACAGAGAGCAAGCAAAGAGGGCAGAAAACAAAGGAGGGAGATTCAGGAAAAAGACAGAAAGGGGGGGGGGGGGCTAAGGGTGATGCTCACACATCCAATGGCACTGTGCCAGGTTTAAATATCTTCTCATAAACCAGTGTGTAGGATTACACATGCAAAAGAATGCACAAAACACCAAATTCCTCCCAGAGAGTTAATCTTGTAAATTTTAGGCACTCATTATACAAAACATGGAATTTGGAGGGATGTGCATGAGAAGCCACCCTGTAAATGAGTGGGGGGGGAATTTTCCATGCTGGGATAAACTCTAAGGCGTTTATGTGAGTGACTCTCACAGGACTTTACTCAGGAGTCCACAAAAAAAAACAGAAAAGGCGCTGTTATTAGTCCCACAGTGACTGCGATCCTTCACTTCCTCCTCTTGCATGCTCATTGCTTCCTCTAACTCCATCTTTATCTTCAACGCAGTTTTTATCTCTTCCCTCTGTTCCTTTGTAGTCAAGTCTAAGTTTCCTAATTTTGTGGGACAAGAGGTTGGCGCACACACTCATTTGTAAGAGTGAATATTTTGCAGTATTAGCCACAGGAACAGTGTAAGAGGTGGAGGAGGTTAAACTAATGCTAGATGTCAAGATTATCAGTGCTTTGGATTGTAGAAGTATCCCTAAAACTTTTCATATTCTTTCATGTTAGAACCCCAAACTTCTGTGTATTTTTGTGAATTACGTGATAACACAAAGTATTGGATGATTGTGAAGTGGAAGAAAAATAATACTTGGATTTCACATTTTTACAAAAAACAATCTGAAAAATATCACAAGGTTTTGTTTTAAACCCACTCAACTCAAATAGCCAATAGGGTCATGGTAACTCTGAGGGAGCTGCAGAGATTTACAGCTCTGGTGAGAGAATAAAACGACTTCTGACGGGGTGATGATTCACGTTCCAGCAGGACAATGACCCTAAACATAGAGCCAGAACTACAATGAACTTGTTTAGATCAAAAAATATTCATGCTTCAGAATGGTCTAGTTAAAGACCAAGTCTACGAATCTGTGGAAGGTTTTAAAGGGTTGATAGGGGCTCTCTATCCAATCTGAGTTGTAGAAAGCACTTAGAGACATAGCCCAATAGACTTACCGCTGTAACCACAGCTACAAAGATTTGACTCACGAGCTAAATACAAATGCACACCAGACTTTTTAGATTTGTATTTGTGAAAAAATTATGAAAAATAATTTTTCTTCCACCTCACAATTATGCACTACTTTGTGGTGGTCGTGAACATTCTACTGTTGCTCTTCATTTTTTATAGACCATCTCTGCTCAGAGACATGAAGGGGACATTAAGTATGTGTACTCAAACCTAATTAATGACTGATAAGGAGATATTGTTTTAAAGTGGGGTCATGGAGAGTTGTGTGACAGACTGAGGCCCATTAAGGATCTCAGCGGCAGGACTGAGTGATCTAATATAAAAGTGGCACAGAGTGAAAGTGTGTGTGTTTGTTTGTACCTATATGGCTCGGTTCTATTGTGTGAGGGCTTCATAACATTGCCCATATGACAGTGCCAAGTTTCGTCCTTAGCTAGCCCACCCGGGATGGCTCTGTAATGGCCATGTCTAATCGGGTACTCTGGACACACACATCTACCCAAACCCACACACACACACACACTCTCTTCCACATGAAACAGGGTTAACATTGTAAACTTTGGCGCACCGTCATACAAAGTCTATTTTATGTTTTAATCAAGGCATTCTTTGTATACCAGTTATATGTACCAGTAGTACATATAAGGTGAAGTTTCGTGCTATCTCCAGAATTTCGAATCAAAATAAATGGATTTATTGTGCTGTTAGCAAGCTGGGCCCTGAAATGGTTGGTTTGCACCTACCTGGAGGTCAACCAAAGAGGCTAAAAGACATGGCAGCTAAAATTCTTTCCAATCCTCTGACATTAACTTAGTAAGGTTTTAACCCGACACTCATCTCACGTTTTTTTAGTTTCAGTCAGTCATGTTCGGTGCTGTGCCTCCTTCTACATATCTTGTCTACATATCTTGCTTTTGTGTCACGCTTACTTGCTTCAGGTCATCCAACAAAATAAAATTTTAGACACATAACCTGTAATAAATACAAAATGTACTTGAAATGGTTATTTCTATTTAAGGGAAAAACTTTGTCCAAACCTACCTTGCCTGATGTGAAAAAGTAAATCCCTTCTAAACCTCCTAACTGGTTACGATAACCAGGAATTAGTTTTTACGTTGCTCTGGGGGAAATTTGCAGCACTCTTCTTTGCAGAATTGTTTTAA
Organism: Crenichthys baileyi; assembly: GCA_036173005.1. Classification (NCBI taxonomy): domain Eukaryota; kingdom Metazoa; phylum Chordata; class Actinopteri; order Cyprinodontiformes; family Goodeidae; genus Crenichthys; species Crenichthys baileyi. Next base: position 1,781,509 of record JAHHUM010002018.1, on the reverse strand, counting down.
TTAAGACACATTTTAGGGTTTTCAATGCCACAGCATCTCAGTCAGATTTAAGTCTGTACTCTGACTACGCACCACCAAAACCTTCATTCTAGCTTTTTTTTTTAGCCTTTCAGAGATGGACTTGCTGTTGTGCTTTGGGTCAGTGTAATCATGTCTGGGTGTGCCTAGTGAGACCATAATAAAAAAAAAAATTGGTTAATCACACATGGTTTAACATGGGAGGCAAATATATTTTTACACGGGGCCAATATACTTTGGATAGCTTTTCTCATTTGAAAACCAGTTTTTTTCTTTGTCTAATATTAAAATGTATTTCAAGATCTAAAACATTAAAATCATAAAAAAATCTTCAGCTTGATCTGCAGGTTCAGTATCTGATGCTTTCTTCCTGAGGCAGTCAAAGTTAGACAAATAATTGACATTTTAACACCAAAACTGCAATCAGAAATGTTATATCTGTGGTTTGACACCAACCTCAGAACTTGTCAGAACACATAACGTATAAGTGATTTATCATTTCAACCTCGAAAGAGGCAAACTTATTGAGGTCGGTTTGCGTGCAGTGTGAATCAAAGAGGTTGCATAGGTGGGATTCTGTGCCTGTGTGGAGTGGGGAGTATTAAACTCAATGTCAGCGAGGTGGGGGCACATTCCTCACTTGATTTAGTGGACATTAAGATGAAGAGGAATGTGTCAAAGCTGCAGAGGCTTTAGTCCAAGGTGGTGTAAAACTGCCTGGGAGGAGCTCCGAGGCTTTCTGACAGCCCCGCTATGACGGATGAGTGACACTTGGCTTAACGTGAGAAGGATAGAGAGCAGACAAAAGACAAGAGTGGAGGGTGGGAAGAAGAGGGAGAAGCCCATAGGAAAAAATATAGCAATGTCACTGAAGAGTTAGGCAGGAGGGAGAAGGGAAACTAACAAATATAACAGTTAAGGGAGGTGATGTGCAGTCAAGAATATGAGGGGCGGTAAAGCAAAGAGTGGGGAACTAAGTCCAGTCAGGAGAGGAGGAGAAGGTGGCAAAAGTTGGGATAAACGGTGAAAAAGAGTGTGAGGAAAAGTCACACTCACCCAGGGACCACACAGGGTCCACCAAAAAGAAAATAACATCAAATCAAAAGAGTTTCAGAAGCTTATCTTTATTTGCCCAAGATGGTTTGATAGTTGAAAAAAAGACACACAGAAAGAGAAATACAGAAGACTCTTTTTTCGTAGGGTCCTATTTTTATAACATCGGGTCAGTTGTGCAACGTTGACAGAACTGTAGACCAAAAGAAACCAACACAAGTTCTTAGTTTTATCAACTCTCTCTTATTCAGAACATTTAAAACCATCTAAATTGGGTTACTGAGCTGACCCAACGTTTAAAACTCCAAAGTGGTGCAAAAGCACTAAAACATCAAACAAAATCAGCTCAAAGACAAGCATCAGGTAACATGTGCCTGTTCGTGTTGAAGATTTATTCATTCAGTCCTGAGACGGTGTAAGCTTAGAAAGTTTAGTCTTGTGGAGATAACACGACTGAACCTTTTGGAGAACAACTCACAGAAACTTAAATATTTTCTGGGTTTGTTCATTTCCAACTAATCTGACAGAAGAGTTGAAACCAGGAATGAATTAGTGCTCCCAACAAGTATTGTCTGTGTATCAAAGGTCTGATGTTGTTCAGTGGCAAGAAGATCTGCACACTCATAGGGCTCGCTCCTATTGTCTTCATAGAGCTGACGTCATCAGACTCCATCAACTGATATTTGGACCAGGAACTGCTCAGCCTATAAGGTAGTAGCATTAAAAGTTTGTGTTTACAAAATATGCCTATAAACGTCTGCCAATAAAACAGCTTTTATTCTATGCGGGTATTGTCACACTGAAAATTTTGAAAAATCTAAACTTTAATTTTGTGTACATTTATTAAGTGGGGGAAAAACACAACTTTAAGAAAGAAGATCTTTTTCAAGAATCCAAGAAATTATAATTTTTTTTCTTTTAATGTTGATCAGTGTCTCAAAGTTTAAATTAGAAAACCGTGGCTTTCTGTTTCGCTGGGGAATAAATATGATGTTACACAGAAGCCAGCTGTCAAAGCCAATCTTCAAAGCCAGGTTCACACTGTGCAATAGTGCCCTAGGGTATAAATATGACACGAAACAGAGGAAAATTTCTCTTAGCCACTCTTCAAAAACCAAAAGAGAAGAGAACATACCATTCAAGTGAAGAAGAGTTCTCACTGTGCAAAGATAAGCTAAGGCAAATATCAAGCAGTGTCAAAAATTTTATTATTTTCCTTTTTCTCCAAGTCATTAGCACTTTCAAAATGTCTCCTTTTCCTTATCCTCCACTACTTTCCAAAGTCCAGCTACGCGTTAACATCCCAAACTTGTTAGATCCTTCTGATGTAATTCTGCAGCTGCAGGAATCCTAATCCTAATATATAAAGTTTACACAGTGTGACATGTTTAAGACCTATATTTGGAATCACGCAGTGTGCGCCTGACTTAAGGGGGATGTGTGATCTTCATAAGTTGAGAAATAGCTACAAGGAAATATCTTCTCGCCCAGACTTGTTCAGATCTGCAGTCAGAGAAATAATTAAAAAGATTAAAACAACTGGAACTGTGACAAGGATACCTGGATGAGGAATCTAAGTTTATCCGAGCAAGATGGTGTGGGAGGTAAAATAAATATCTCCAAAGCTCACTCTGAGCAATGGCCTAAAAAATTCTGATCCGAGCACCTCTATGTGGAAAGATGGAGCAGGCAGCAGAAGGCCTACAGACCAAAAAATCACCACTGAAAAAAACTAAGAGCAACACAAGAGATAAAGAAGTGGATAGCAAAAAGGTTTTATGTGCTTCTGCACTACAGAGACTGATAGTTATTATGCATGTCAGTCTTACAAGTTTGCCCCAAACCCAGTGCAACAATACGGCTCGAGGCAACAATGAACTACATCACACTTTGGATGCACAGACAGTACATTTTTAACATGTTTCATGTCTTTTATTGTTGTACACTTTAGTAAAAGTAAGCCCCCGCCCCCCGCTACATCTAACGACCTCCAACCTCATAATAGAATTGAGAGCAATCTATAGAAGCAAAGAAAACATTGAAACAGACAAGAAAATGTTTTTGTTTACCTCTCTCACTAAAGCACATTTCAGGGAAAAAAGATCTGTATAGTGCGTGACTGTTTTGATCTAGAAATGATGCAACGCACAGGCAGAGGTAAAAAAAAAAAAAGGCATCAAAAAGCAACAACATCCAGCGAGCAAAGAAATGTGTACCCACTTCCTCAGGCTGTGCGTAAACATGACTTCACTTCCTCCGTGATTCCTGAATGTGTCCACATGCTCCGTGAAATACATCAAAGTGCAAACACCATTTTTATGCAAGTCCCCCGTACATGATAAAAAGCGACTCATTTACATTACATCATTAATTAAATGGTTTCTGTTCTCGCTCTGATTTTTACACCCCTGCACTGTTTTTGATGTAAAGCTACATGACAAAAAAGATCAAGTGAAAGTGCACAAGTTTGAAAAAAAAAACCCACAAAATATAAGAAGTAAAGGTAGGACATAAGCTTTTTGTGTCATTTTAGATTTAAAATCGCTGTTCTCCACCCTGTGTCCTCACACCCCCCAGTTCCCAACCCTGACGCTAAACCTCTGATGCTGCTGATGATGGTGCACGCCCCTGCTGGTGGAGTGGGGGAGGCTCTCACACGGTGAGGGAGATGAAGCTGTTGTATCTCTGGATGTTTCTCTTGAGGATCTCGGAGCACGGACCCAGCACTCGCTCAAAGCGGGGTCGGTCCAATTTCACGCACTTGAGGGGTCCACGAGCAACGACGGTGGCTGCCCGGGGACGGTTCAGCAGCAGGGCGATCTCACCTGGATGCAGAGGAGGCGGAAGGTAAAATCACATTAAGCAGATTAATCACTAATGACGCCAGATGCATTTTAGTAAATTAGAATATCACTAAAAAGTAAATTTATTTCAGAAATTGAATTTATAGAGTGAAACTATATAGATTCAATCTCATAATTCAGTTTTTTGAAAATATTATTATTACATTACAGTCCAAACCTTCACTAGAAGGTCAAGACATAAAAGGTCATTGCTAAACAAGCTGGATGTTCATTATATTCATGTATATTTAGAATAATATAATACATAATTTGCATGGGCACTAAATATGAGGAAGACAAAAGGAAAACATAGCAAAGACTCACCAAAGTAGTCTGAGGGTCCGAGGCGTCCGACCTCCACGTACTCCTCATTGTCAGATCTGCGCTGCAGAACAGAGGCTATTCCCTGCACACAGAGAAACAGAGAGGTGATCAGTTGTGGAAAAGAAAAGCAAAACACAGGAAAGAAAACGGGTGACAATGAGAAGAATATATGTTTGAAAAACGGCCAAACTGAGGATAGGAGGCTGAAAATCATCAGGAGAATTAGGCTGAGGGGAAAATTCCTTTGCTTCATAAGAACACAGGTGCACTGGATTTAGTCTTCCTCTCTGAGCAACGGACACCTGTTGAGTGGGACACACATGAGCAGGTTTGTTCCAAGATGGGACGTAAAAGAAAAATCAATTAGCTCTGCTGTGGTTCCTCCACTGGATTATAAACACAAACATCTAAGCCCACTTGGGGATGAAGTGAGTCAGCACTCTCCATCACAAAATCCTCTTAATCAGAATTCATCCGTTAACTGGAAACTGCTGTATTGTCCAACAAAGAAGAGCTTCAAGTCCTTAAATGACCCAAAACACTGCCTTGTACACACACACACACACAAAAAAAAACTCTAAACTAATATTAGGAAACACAGCATCAGAAAAAGCACAGATAATTTAAGCTCGGACACTAATAACTCCAGGCAATGCACATATTCACCATGCATTTTCGTTGCTGTGAGAAGCCTGTGTATATGTGTTTGTGAGTCATCTAAAAAGCATAAGGAAAGGAAAATGATTTGGATTTGGATTGGGCCAACAAAGGATAAGTCCTGCAGCTGTTAGCAAACCTTATACTACATGCCTGAAGATGTATCGTTTTCCTCAATCTCCCAAACACATGTTTGAAGCTGTACTCAGTGCAAGCTTTGCAAGCATATTCAGCGCTAATCTCGAAACATGCACGCAAGAGCTGTTGTAATTGATGGCAGGTAAAAAAGGAAAATCAGGAGGGAAACTTCCCGGCTTGTCTTGGACTGCTTTATAAGACGGACTCGATTGTTCCAGCAATCCCTCAAACGTTTCTAATCCCTTTCTGCTTTCTGTGCTCCTGGTTGCTGACCAGGCTAATAATGCTAAATATGAATATAATGAGGCCTAATGAGAACCCCCCTCAAACTGCCAGCTACTCACTGCTGGCAGACAAAGGTGAGACTGTATTTCAACAAAAGGATGTGTGTGACTAGTTTTTACTAGAAATGAGCTGTGCAGAGTATTTCAAGCACGGAGTAATTTGCAAACGTCCTTTCCAAATAATTTCTGGAAAATCTGTGCAGTGATGCAGTTACCATGTTGACAAGATGTAGAAAAGTGCATTTTGCTCTGGAGGAGGGGCTCTTTTGAATGCTTTCAAAACAACATCCCAAGTTGTCGCACAGCTAAGACCATCACCTGAATGTAAAAAGAGCAGAGCACAACCAACCAAAAAATGGCAGATAACTTAACTAACAGGCCAGGCAAGGAGAGCATTTATCAGCAATGCTGCCAAGACGCCCATAGTAACTGTGGACGAGCTGCAGAGACCCGCGGCTCAGGTGGAAAATCTGCCCACAGGACAACTATTAGTCGTGCACTGCACAAATGTTGTCTTTATGGAAGAGTGGCAAGAAGGAAGCCATTGTTAAAAGAAAACCATAAGAAGTGACATGACAACTAACTGTCATGCGCTTGACAAATATGGCCCTTATGGAAAAATGGAAGGTGCTCTTGTCAGACTTGAACTTTTTGGCTTGAATGCCAAACACTCGGTGTGATTTCCTTCACTGTAAACGTAGTAAAACCTGGTGGTGGCAGCATCATGGTGTAAGAATACTTTCCTTTAGCAGAGAGAAGGAAGATTGTCAGTGTTGATGGGAAGATGAATGGAGTTAAACACAGGGAAATCCTGGAGGAATATCTGTCAGAGGCTGCAGAAGACTTGACGCCGAGGGTTCCTCTTTCAGCAAGATAATGAGCCTAAACATAGAGCCAGAGCTACAATGGAATGATTTAGTTCAAAGTGTGTTCATATGATGATTCAGACAGAGTCCAGACATAAAACCAAGGAAGAATCTGTGGCGAGGTTTGCAAAATAGCTCAAGCTTCGTCAGGCTGGAAGGTGAACACTACAGTTCAAAGAATGGAGAAAATCTCCAGTCACAAACTTAAAACCTTTATCCTTTTCTTGCACAATGCACCACTCTGTGTACGTCTCATAACACAGCAATACCAATAAAATGGACTGACGTTTTTGGTTTTGATGGGACAAAATGTGAAAAAGATTTAAGGAGTATAAATATTTTAGTACTTATGAATAACTTTATCAACTTGTGTGTTGTGAATTTGTACCCTTAAAAATAAAACAACAGTTGTTGAAAAATGATGAAATGATGAAATTAAGAATCAAATTTGATTTATACATTTTGTTACCTTAATTTTTTAAGTAAGAAGGTGATCAGCTACATACTTCGGTTGTGGTTGTGCTGCTCCTTATAATAGACAGCTGGTTGTGGTTTTGTTTATAGATTAAAACAAAAAATGGTTCATAGTTGCTGTTTATGATGTGAAAACAAAATATTTTACCCGCTAAATCTAGGATGAATCTCTTTCTAGTATAATTCACATCTATTGTTTTTTTTCACACAGCCGAGCACTATTTTTGTAACTTATGAATTGCTTTTGTAGAATTGCAGTTGTTTTTTTTTTACTAAAATAAATGTGAATAAGCTACAAGGTAGCACTGCCGTGTTTACAACCAGTGTAATACTCTCCTTTCCATTCATGTCCAAACAAAGAGAGTGAGACAGCGCAGCACTGCAACAACAGTTGTTCATGAACAGGCCTCATCCAGTGTGGTCCAGATAACCATCTCATACTGTACCACCTCAGGGGGAGTGCTCTGCTCCACAGATATTTCTTTTTATAAACATTTAAGAGCTTCGCCTGCATAACAAAGGCTACTGCAGACTGCTGACAACAAAAGACAGAAGGAGAGGTCAGGCATAAAGGAAAACAAACAAAAAATATGCGTGAATCACAGGTCAATACATAGTTTATGCCAATTAAAGAAGAGACAAGCAGTCATCTGTCCCTCAGCAGGTACTTTATCCCAATCCATGCACAGAAATACATATTCACATGCATCAGCACTTAAATAAATATACCACAGGCCGAAGGTAATGAATCAGCTTGGGATGACAAGTCAAAATGTAACAGCTTGCTTGTATGAGAAGCACTGGAACGCCAATGTGCTCAGAGAAACACAGACAGGGGCACAGGCCAAAATGGAGAAAGGTGATATCCGGAATAGCCTGTTCATGGGGCCACCCAGCACCAAGAGTGTCTGCAGCTTCTCATTCAAACACACACACACACACACACACACACACACACACACCCACACTGCTCACAGACTGCTAACAACCCCATTTCTAACTGAATTTGCTTTCTTACATCCGCACCTGAGGGCTACGCTAAAGCAAAAATGGTTGAACTCAGTTAGGACCTGTTTACTGTCCTTCAAACCACCTTATTATTTGAAAAAAAAAAAAACTCAGATAATAATGACCTTATTTATTAACTACATGTCAATTAAAGCAGGCATCAGCTGAACTGCACCTCAGGAAACAGGTTTTGGATACAGACGAACAGCAGATGATATATGCTGTTGAAAATCCACAGAGGGTCTTTGTTCAGTGTGACCCACAGGGCCCCTTTAAGTCCCGTCAGTGTGATTACTCTTGTGGGAGGTCAAAAGACAAATGCGAGACAGCTTATGAAATATTGTTTAGACTGATGAGTGGGGGAGATGAGAGCAAATATATAAGCAGAGAAGATGACTTCATAACTTGTATCCTAACAATATTTAAAAGAGAAATGTTTTCTGTAATCAAATAACTGCATGGCACATATTAAACAATAATATTTGGAAATAAACAATATAGTGCATGTGATATCAAATTACAACCACAAACTTCAGGATATTTTATGAGAATTTTACACAAACTGGTGTTCATGTGAGTTCAAAACACCGTGTGTGGTAGGAAACACCATCCCCACAGTGAAACACAGTGGTGGCAGCATCATCCTGTGGAGATGCTTTGTTGTGAGGGCGGTCGGAGTTGATTCTAAGATGGACGGGAAAAAAGTTGAGACTGGGGTGGAGGTTCAACTCCCAGTGGGACAACAACCTTAGCCATGGAGCCAGAACCTGTTTAGATCAAAGCTTGTTTAATTCAGAATCTGTGGCAAAACTCGAAAATGGCTGTTCACAGCTCAGAAGATATGAGGACGTGGAACAAAAATAGGACTTGCATTTTAACTTTAAAAAATGATTTGTTACCTACTCATTATTTTGATATTCATAATAAATAAAGTATTTGGCAGCATGGCATGAATAAAGCATAAAAACACAGTTCCTTGCAAATGTATTCCTAACCCTTTAGCTCTTCCACATTTTTCACATCACAACCACCTCTTACAGGTTTTCTTCCATCTATCTTCACATAAACTCTGACCAGATTTCCTGTCCCTGGTGAAGACAGGCATCATCACAGCATAATGCTGCCGTTGTTGTGTTTCACATTTGGAGGGTGTTATTAGAAGTGTTTGTTTTCAGCCACTTATAGCATTTTGCATGTAGTCCAAAAAGTATTTTTTTTTTTAAACATGCTTGCTGTGTCCCTCTTATTGCTCTTCCAATCACTCTTTAATAAAATCGACATTTGGCAAGGACATGGCTAAAATTTGCTCCTGAAAGCAATTTCTCTGAGCTTTTGATCCCTCCAGAGTTACCATAATCCTCTTATTTGCTCATTTTATTAATGCTCTCCATGTTAGATGGGGTCGGACATGTCTTGGTACATTTGCAGTTTTGTCACCTGACAACCCAAAGCTTTTATATGTTTTATAAGAATTTTATGTGACTAATCAAAGTAGTATGGAAGGATAAGGACACATAGTTCCCACATTTTTTACAAATATAATTCTGAAAATTTGGCATGGATTTGCATTCAGCCCCCTTTACTCTGATACCCCTAAATAAAACCAACAAGCCACCTAATTAGTAAATAAAGTGTATCCATATAATTTCATCTTCTTTTAAATGCAGGATGATTTCTGACTTATGTTTTTGGTGTTATAACAAACAAATACTTTTGTTCTACTGATTTTTTCTACATGTCTTAATTTCTATTAAATGTTTTTTTTTTCAGTTCTAAAATAACAAGCCTTGCATTTATGACCTGGAGGTAAAAGGAGAAGAAGAATAAGAAAGGAAGCAGAACCAGTTGATGTTAAGAAGGCTAAGATCCGACACCTCTTGGCCCTCAGAGCCTGAGAGGGCTTGTTTGTACAGTATGAGAATAAAATGTAAACATATCACTTTTCAATAAGGCCTTAATCCTCCATCCAGGCCAAAAAAATGTCTCCAATGTCTCTATGCGCTCCTTGTTTTAAGCAGAATGTATTTAGTGATGGGGTTTTTCTGCAGCTGATCCACCAATAACAGACAAACTAACAAAAATAGTGAAAGGAGACAGATCAGGACACAAGCGAAATATGAGCAAATACATCTCAATCATATACATTGTAATAGCAACCTTGAGGGATGTGAAATAAATGTGTGCACATGAAACTAAACTGCAAACAGGGAGAAGATGGTGAGACTGCAGGAAGCTTTACTTGCAGTTACATTTATTTTGTGGTCTGCCCACATTTCCTGCTCTCCTTTACTCATCTTTTTCTGCCTATGCCTCAGTTTGTATTAGTCTCTCTCTCGTCTCCCTCCCAGGAGGTTGAGTCTCCTGACCCCGTGTGAAAGTCAGCAACACGCATTCCAGCCCAGTCCACTGCGCTCTGGGAAAGTCGGGCTGCCATGAGACATGAGCTTACAGACATAACTGAACTGCTACTGGGTGCAAAAATAAGTGGAAAAACAGCGGGTGTGTGCAGGGCAGAAAGATTTAAGGCAGGAAACTGTAATGATTCTTGTATAAAAAGTAGTCATGCTCCTTCATGATAAGAGGGGCTGATTTGTGATAAGCACAAGCTAAGACTTGTTTGCTGAATCGTAAAATGTCTTCCCTCTTTGCTCCCATCTTATCTCCATCTTCTATTCCCAACAGTCCACAGCATATTTTTCCATAATTTTCCCCTTTTTAGCATGTACAAACTCTCAAAATGGTGAGTCATGCAATTTCCATTTTCTGCAGAATCAAATTGACCTCTGAGGGATGTCTGCAGCTAAATTTGGAAAGCCTACCACATGACCAACTGGTTAAATACAATGCTAGAAAGTTTGCTTAAGTCTGCTTAAAACTTCCTGAATATTGTCACATTACAAACACGAACGTCAATGAAATTTATTGCCATTTTAAGTGATTGATTACCGCAAAGCAGGGCATACAGCAATTATAGGGTGGAAGAAAAAAGATGTTTTTACCGATAAAAATCAGAAAATTATGCTGCACATATGTAGACAGCCCCTCTGAGAAAATACTTTCAGTGCAATGTCTCTGCTCTCTTTGAACTTCTACAGACTGAACATGTTGCCCATTCTCCTTTCCAAAAATGGCTCATGTTCATCCAGGTTGTAAGGAGAGCATCTTTAAAAATACATTTCCAACTGTTGCCACATGTTCCCAGTTACATTTAGATCTGGATTTTGACTGGGTCATTCTAACACATGAATGTGCTTTAATCTGAACTATTCCATACTAGCCCTGGCTGTATTTGTAGCGCTGTTGTCCTGCAGTAAAGTGAATCTCCGCCCCGGTCGTAAGTCTTTTGCAGCCTCTAACAGGTTTCCTTTCAGGATTGCCCTGTAATTAGCTCTATCCATCTTCCCATCGGTTCTGATCAACTTTCCCTGCCCACGCACAAGTATCCGCACACCAGGATCCCTATGATGTTGCCACCACCATGTTTAACAGGAGGTATGGGGTGCTCAGGGTGATTTGCAGGGTTGAGCGACCAATAGTTGTCCTGTCTACAGATTCTCCCACCAGATTTGCAGCTCCTCCAGAGTTACCTTTGGTCTATTTTCAACTCTGGTCCTCGAGGCATACCACCCTGCATGTTTTAGATGTTTCCTTGCTATTGCATGTTTTACATCTTTCAGCTGAAGCAGATGCCTGTGCTGATTTCCAATTAAAGGGTAATTAACAGGCTTTGGCTGAACTGCAATCACCCAAGTCAGGTGTGCTGAAGCAGAGAAACATCTAAAACATGCAGGTCAGTGTACCTTGATTACCGGGGTTGACAAACTTTGGTATATTACATAAAATCCTAACAAAACACATGGACATTTGTGTATAATGTATAATGTGTAACTAATTTCAAATGTGTCAAAATGTGAGGAATTGGGAAGGCACTTTACAAAGTTCTATCTAGATGCTATGAAATGTTTTTATCATATTGAAGTGATGACCCTCAGTTGCAAAGAACAACAGGGATGTGTAGAAATGAGTAATGAGAATGTTTAACAAAACCAATATGTATAAAAAGTCTATTAGTAAAGTCGAATTAAAATAAAATTCACCTGATTCACATCATTTTACAGATCTCTGATTGCTGTTCACGCCTGGTATTTTTTTACACTTTATTTTGGCACTAGTGCTCTTCATATAAAGTGGGTAAGATGGGAAAACAATTGATAGTTGCTTGATTTATTGTGTGTGATAACGCCCTGCTAACTTTATTTAATGTTCTTCCAAGGCTGGATTCCTCACTTTTTTTGGTTTCTTCTTCTGTGTGTCACTTTCAGTGACATCCAGGGTGTTGGTCATTAGGGAAATTGGTTATTGTTGCTACACAGTCAGTTCTGTATGCCTAAGTCATTCTGCTGTCAGGCGATCTTTGTAATTCTGATGGCTGGACTGGAGCCAAAGACGAATACAAGTCAGTGTCCAGATCAGACTTGGAATATTATGGCGACATTTAAATGTCCTGAACTGACCTTTGGTGAACAACCATGCAGAGAGTGAAGCGGTCTCAATCTTTTAGAAAGAATATTACTAATGAGTCTTTAAGAAACTTAAAGAGTTGTCAAAATAATTTTAAAGAAACCATACAGAAAATAGTCTGCAAGTGGAAGACATTCAAAACAACTGCTAACATGCCCAGGTCTGGTCAACCAAGCAACTTCACCCTGGGAGCAAACTGGAACATGCTGAAGTCTCCAAAAACCCTTAACTATCATTATGGCACCTACAGCATGCTCTTGCTACTCTTGATTCACAAGTGTGTGCCTCTACAAAGAGACAGCACAATTTCAAGTTTCCATTTTCTATACCTGCTTCTTCTGTACAGGGTCGAGAGGGATGAGAACATGCAAACTCCATGCAGAGAACATGCAAACTCCATGCAGAAAGGGAGTTGAACCCAGGACCTTCTTGCTGAAAGGCAACAGTACTACCAACTGCGCCACATATAAAAAACCAAAACAAAAAAACAGCCAGACAGTTTTAAAGTCAGAGAACATAGATAAAGAACACTACTTCTAGAATAATGCTCTTTGGATAGATGAGTGTAAAACTGAATTATTTGGACACCTGAACAGAGGACATGATGGGCTTGAACCAAATCCAAGAAAAGAACCTTATACTGATTATGAAGCATAGAGGTGGAAGTGTCATGGTCGCTTGCATCAGCAAGTTTAGGCCAGCTCAGCAAGTCAAAGCCAACAACGAGGAGCGACCAATAGTTGAACTCATTTCAGCCAAAGGGAGTTTGGCTGCACACCCAACCCCTATTTAGGGGTAGGGTGTGCGGGCGAAGGCCATGCAGGCGAAGGCCATGCAAGGCATGGCCGTTCGTCTGCTCCCAGCGAAGCAGGGAACCCTATTGTTTTTGCTTCGTTTTTTCATTATTATTATTATTATTATTTTTTGTCTCCGCTAAAAGTCGTTGGGCGCAAGAACCAGAAAATGCTGGAAAGAAACTGACATAGCAACCCAGTAGGGAATCGCAACCGCTACTCAGATACTAAAATTCAGACCCCCTAACAACTAAGGGGCGCTATTACGTATGACAACGAATTTGGGCTTATAACTTCCAAACCCACACTCCAAAGGTTTATATCACCTTGTTCCTTGGATGATTCTGCATCACTTTGTAATTGACCACGCCCACTTCCGCCTAAATATAGATTTTTTGCAAAGTCGCAACAAAGGCAAGATCTATTTTCCACAACTCCTCCTACATTTTGAGCTCCATCAAGATAAAACTCTGTGCATACCATTTACAGAGTTAGCGGGACACAACGGTATAAAAATCTTTGTCAAATGTTCGAAAGTTGTTAAAGCTACATGTGGACAAACTTTATTCGCGAACTAGCACAAAAGGTAATTGACTATATCTCTGCCATATTTCATGATTTCCCAACAAGATTGGAGAACCTGATAGAGAATGAGCTGTTGTGCCTATACATTGAGTTTGATACACATTCACTAATAGGGGGCGCTATAGGGACCAGAAGTTTATATCTGCATAACGGATTGATGGATTGACACACAACTTGGTCCATGTGCTCAAGACCTTGACCTCAGGACATACTTTTAATATTAGTGGGCGTGGCTTATATGCTATCTCACATTTGACCTATGAACTCAGTGAATTTGAAAGATTTTGTCGGGGAAATTACAGATCATATGCAGAATTGTGCTACCTAGGTACATGAAAAAGAAAGTGTAAGTTTCACCACTAGATGGCGCTGTTATAACGTAAAATGCATTTCTGTGATTATCTCTGAAATTGTTGCTTGCAGAGACTAAATCTCAATTCCTGGATGTTCTTTGAGTCATTCTAAATCATGTGAGTTTTGAAAAAAAATCATAGAGTTATGCTAATTAGCAACAATGTTGCTGAATATGCGAAACCTATTTTCATTAACTCCTCCTTAGGGGCAAGGCCAATTAAAGCGAAACTGGGCCAGGTAACACTGCAGACATAGTCAACAAAACGATATGGAACGGATTTCAAAATTATTTTTCAGTTTGCGAATTATATGCAATCAAACTTTTTTGAAGCAAAAAAAAAAGTTTTTTGGCCCAACTTGAAAATAGATTAAGATGTACAAATAATTTTCATACCAGTAGTGCATAAGGTCAAACTGTAGGTATGTACTCATTTTCAGAGGGATCTAAGCCTAGGGGGCGATATAAGCAAGAGAAATTTATATAGCCAAAATGGCTTAATGGATTTTTATAAAATTTGGTACATTTCTTCAGGATACGGCCTTATCAATATGGTAATGATTGGGCAAAGTGGGCGTGGCTTTTGTGCAAAAATGTACCTCTGACCCTTCACTTATAAAGAAATTCCCCAAAAATCACTCGTGGTACCTAGAGAGCCCAAACCTTCAGGATATGTTCTGTGAATAATCCTGAAAAGTACCTATTTTAGCTAAAGATCTATCTCAAAGCGCGTCACTACAGTGTACAATGTTTGGTAATAAAGCTAGCAGTTGTATCTCAAGTTCTGTTGGGCCAAACGCCGTGGAATTTTGCACACTACTTAAGTAGACAATGCCTACAATCCCCAAAACACATTGTTCAATTCGGACTGTCCACTTGTATACAATTAATTCATAAAGATATATGCTAATCAATAATGGCGATTATAAATTAATTTCGATGAACTCATTAAAGTGTGGTGGCTGAAGAAAATCAGGCATATTCTACATATGAACAAGGTTCTTGGTGAATATTTTGAGATTATTCTGAGAAAGTATGGATTTTACGTGAATTTCTCAATTTTGGTCATTATTACTAATTTCATTGAAATGATAGTTAACAATTTCTTTTAAAACAATCATTAAAATTAGAGACATTACAAACAATGTATATCATTCCATATATATATGGTTTTCTGAGAATATTTAGGGAATTTTATGAAATACCATATATTTTATATACATTTTTAAATTTGGCTAAGTACTATGGATATGAGTGTTAACGATTTTTGGTTGAAAAGGTAATTAATTTAGGCACTTGAATAAACAGTTATATTGTTTCTTCTATAGTCACGGAGATCTAAGAATATTTTGGAAATTTTTTGATGAAATTTGGTTTATTATAGGTTGTTAATGTAGAAACAAAGCCTTTTCATTTTTTTGTTTAAGGACTTTTACATTTAGGGACGTTATAAACAATATATATTATTTTAGATATACACAGGTTTAAATGAGAATATTTTGGTAATTTTTACGACAAACTATGTATTTTCAAGTAAATGTAGGGCAATATGAATAGTGCAAGTATCTGTAGCAGCTGGATGAATTGTAACAGAGTTCAGAGTGACCATGTAAAGTGACTAGTGTATGTATGGGAGGGGGGATTATTGGGAATTTATCAGTCTTATGATGTGGGGGATGAAACTATTGCAGAATCTGGTTGTCGTGCATTTGAAGCTTCTGTACCTTTTTTGCCAGAGGGCAGCAGGGAAAACAGTCCATGGTGGGGTTCGGAGGAGTCTTTTGTAATTGTCTGAGCCCTGGTCGGGCCGCGTTTGCGAGCAGTGTCACAGATGGAAGAAAGCTCTCTCCCAGTGATTTTTTTTTGGCTGTCCTCACCACTGTTTCTACATATTTCCAGTCTGAGGCGTTGCAGGCCCCACACCAGACAGAGATGCAGCTGGTCAGTATGCTCTCTACTGTCCCTCTGTAGAAGGCTGTGAAGGTGGGAGGGGAAAGGTTTGCTCTTCTACGTCTCAAGAAGTGTAGACGCTGCTGTGCTCTCTTCACAAGAGCAGAGGTGTGAAGGAACCAGGTCAAGGTGTCCGTGATCTGCTTCCCAGGAATTTGATGCTGTTGACCCACTCCACTGCAGCATCTTTGATGAGGTGGGGGTGTGACTTGATTGATTTTTCCTGAAATCAACAACAATCTCTTTTGTTTTGTTGGTATTCAGGATTAGATTTTTTGTTTCACACTAGTCCACCAGGTGTGTTTCACCTCCTCTCTGTAGGCCAGTTCGTTGTTGTCCCCGATGAGACCCACCACTGTCATGTCGTCCGCATACTTAATGAAATGGTTGGTTCTAAACTGGCACGGCAGTCCTGGGTCATCAGGGTGAAGAGCAGTGGGCTTAGCACACATCCCTGGGGGGGGGCAGTGCTGAGAAAGATGACGTAGGAGGTGTTTTTGCCAACCCTTACAGACTGGGATCTGTCTGTGAGGAAATCCAGCAGCCAGTTGCACTGAGGGGTGTTGAGTCCAAGGGGGGCCAGTTTGCTCACCAAGTTCTGTGGGACGATTGTATTGAATGCTGAGCTGAAGTCAAGAAACATTCGCACATGGGTATTATTCTTCTCCAGATGTTCCAGGTCCAAGTGGGGTGTGGAGGAAGCAGAATCTCTTGGAGATGAAGTGGTTCTTCCCCTGCCTCTCAAAGCACTTCATCATGATGGGAGTGAGTGCGACAGGGCAATAATCATTGAGTGAAATAAAAATAAAATGTTGAATTTAGGTTGTGAACAATTATTTTAGTAATCGAGTATTCTATCGATTATTCTGACGATTAATCGAATAACAATTATTGTGTTGGTGTAGCAACTTAAGATATATATGAAAGAGAAAATGCACGAAAAAAATTCAATTTGTTTTTTAAATAAAATGTTATTGCCTCAAATTCAATAGGATTAAAGCTTTTATTAAGTGATTAATGCATTTTCAGCTTAAATTACTTGATTTTGTTATGGATATATGTGAGGAATGAGATTGCATTAAAACAAGCATTTTAGCATTACAAAATAATCTTAATCTTGTATATTGTTTTTACAGAATGCAAAACTAAATGTGATCTTTGTAATATTAGCAACAGGGTTAGTAAATAGGTTTGAGTTTAGAAATTTGGCTACAAAGTTTTGTTGAGTTATTGTAAATAGTAAATGTTTATTCATTTATTCAATTCATTTAATTAAGACTATATTATTATTATGTTGTTCCAGTGTTTGCAAAAATTTTAATTTGAATGTTTGACTGCTTCATGTTCAGTATCTTTCTTGGCGGCACGTCTTTCCCCCTCGCCTTCTTCCTCCATAGCTGCTAATATCCCTTAAGGGCCTTTCAGACAGGACGCGGTTTGCGCTGTGCTTGCCGCTGGGTTTAGTGCATTTGCGCTGCGTGCCGCTAAGCCTGTGAGGTCTGAGTGCTTCTGCAACCAAGATCTAGCCTGACCCTTTGGAAAATGTGGTCATGTGTGTAACGTGGTAGTCTGGAAGGGGCGGGGCAGGGGAACCCGATCATAACTGCTTGCAGTTCTAGTCGTATATACCTTTTGTTTGTAAAACAAAGATGATTTATGGAGTTATTCTGAAATAAAATTTATTTCTTTTCAAGAGACAAATAAACAACAAGACTACACATTGAGAAGTAAATATTTGTTTTGAAAGAACTGAATATTTAATAAGGTGTCTTATTTTTTTCCACATGACTTTATTATCATCAATAATATTGCACCACACTGTGTTTCTCTCAAGCTTTTGGATGGAGTCCCACTGCAGCAGATGCCCACGCCTGAGAGGGCCGTGCCCACATTGCTAAAGGTCAAAATGGGTGTTGGAAGCAATAATATCACAGTCCAATTCTCTAATATCATGCAGTCCTACTCAACAGTATTTCTATATTAAAGCCAATTTTTTTACACCAAACATATGGAGAATAATTAGAGTTTATTCAGTTTAGACAATAATTATTGTTACACATGTGGCTCTTTGGAACATACATTACATTAGGGTTAAAGGAAGGCATAGCGATGAGAGTGAAAAGATGAATGAAAGAGATGCAGGAGTGTTGTGTAGAAAGGGTACAGGTAAAGAAAAAGAATCAAACTCAGGGATTAAAACTGACACATTATTTAACCTCCATCATATACAGTGGCTTGTAAAAGTATTCATACCCTTTGAACGTTTCCACACATTGTCACATTACAACCACAAACATAAAAATATTCAATGGGATTTTATGTGAAAGACCAACACAAAGTGGTATACAATTGTGAAGTGGAAAGAAAATTATAAATGATTTAAAACATTTTTTACAAATAAAAAACTGAAAAGTGTGGTGTGCAAAAGTAATCAGCCCCCTTTACTCTGAGTGCAACCAAATGCCTTCAGAAGTTGCCTGATGATTGCTAATACCTAAATAGAGTCCACCTTTGTGTAATCTAATCTCAGTACAAATACAGCTGCGCTGTGACGGCCTCAGTGGTCAGTGAAGAGTATTGGGGAGCAAACAGCATCATGAAGTCCAAGGAACACACCAGACAGGTCAGCGATAAAGTTGTGGACAGGTTTAAAGCCGGGTTAGGCTATACAAAGATTTCTCAAGCTTTGAACATCTCACAGAGCACTGTTCAATCCATCATCCAGAAATGAAAAGAGTATGGCACAACTGTAAACCTACCAAGACAAGGCCGTCCACCTAAACTTACAGGCCGTACAAGAAGAGCACGGATCAGAGATGCAGCCAAGAGGCCCACGGTGACTCAGGATGAACTGCAGAGATCCATAGCTCAGGTGGAGGAATCTGTCCACAGGACAATGTGCAGTGCACGACTTGCCATTCTTATGGAAGAATGGCAAGAAGAAAGCCATGGTTAAAAGAAAACCATAAGAAGTCCTGTTTGCAGTTTGCCAGAAGCCATGTTGGGGACACAGCAAACATGGAAGAAGGCGCCTTGGTCAGACGAGACCAAAATGTAACTTTTTGGCCAAAATGAAAAACGGTATGTGTGGCGGAGAACCAACACTGCACATCACTCTGAACACACCATCCCCACTGTTAAATATGGTGGTGGCAGCATCATGCTCTGGGGGTGCTTCAGGGTCCTGCAGGGACAGGGAAGGTGGTCAGAGTTGACGGGAAGATGGATGGAGCCAAATATAAGGCAATCTTGGAAGAAAACCTGTTGGAGTCTGCAAAAGACTTGAGACTAGTGCTGCAACTAACGATTATTTTAATAATTGACTAATCTGTCGATTATTTTTACGATTAATCGATTAATCGATTTTTATTATTAATTTTTATTAGCCTTTATTTCCCCAAATAAGTTATTAAGAACAAATTTTCATTATGATAAAGGAAAACACAAGAGAATTGTGCAGTTCCCAGCAATTTATTTAACCCAGTTTAGGAAGGAACAAATGAGCTCAACAGTGTAAAATATGTTAATTTTTAGGTATAAAATACAAAAATGGGGTAGAATACCATACCAATGAGTATTCATTGGTATGGTATTCAACTCCGACATGCTTTCGTCTCAGATGTTCATGTAGAGAAGTCGTGCTTCCGTGCCATGCCAGACCGTTTTTGCCTATCTTGCAGGTGACTTATCTTTTTATTGCATGTAGGGTGAAGTGTTCCCATACTTTTGAGGTCTTTGTTCATGTTTTTTCTTCTATTTTCTCATTAGTCCCCCTATTCTTCCGTAACTTTTCGTGCTCCGCCATCTTGCTCAGTGCAAATGTGTTTGTGCCGCGTATAGAGCCATGCGCGTGGAACGTCATGCAAAACAAGGCCAACTATTAGCTGGTTTCTTCTTCCACTGCTCTAACGGTAGATCACAGCATTCGGTGGCTCATTACTGCCACACATTGGCCACAAATATAACAGATTGTGTTAAAAAATAGACCGCGTACGGCAAAACGTGATTACAAAGCAACTAATCGATGACTAAATTAGACAACTATTTTAATAATCAATTTTAATCGATTAAATCGATTAGTTGTTTCAGCTCTACTTGAGACTGGGGCGGAGGTTCACCTTCCAGCAGGACAACGACCCTAAACATAAAGCCAGGGCTACTATGGAATGGTTTAAAACAAAAAATATTCATGTTAACTTTATCCCTGACCTGTCTGGTGTGTTCCTTGGACTTCATGATGGTGTTTGCTCCGCAATATTCTCTTAACCAACCTCTGAGACCGTCACAGAGCAGCTGTATTTGTACTGAGATTAGATTATACACAGGTGGACTCTATTTAGTCATTAGCAATCATCAGGCAACTTCTGAAGGCAATCGGTTGCACTCAGAGTAAAGGGGACTGAATACCTTTGCACACCGCACTTCTCAGTTTTTAATTGTAAAAAAATGTTTAAATCATGTATAATTTTCTTTCCACTTCTAATTTGTATACCACTTTGTGTTGGTCTCATAAAATTCCAATAAAATATATTTATGTTTATGGTTGTAACACAAACACAAATTTGTTTGTGGTTGTAAAAATATGTGGAAAGGTTCAAAGGGTATGAATACTTTTACAAGCTGCTGTATTTCTCAGCCTAATTTTACGCACTGTAATCAGAGCAATGCTAAGAAGAAATCCTGACGGACGCAGACATTAATTGACGTGGGACAAGAGAACAGCAGCCGGGTTTCCCTTCATCAGCCCTCCAGACAGAATCCTCCTGGCCTGACCCTGGTGAAAGCTATATAAGTATGGAGTTAATCAAAAGTGTGTAAGGATGACAGGCAGGGGGCCCTCCATGAAGCCGTGCCAGGGGCCCCTTTTCCACAAGGCCAGCAGTGTAAGGGGGGCGGACTTTGGACAGGAATTGTGGTTGAGGGGTTGGGCAGGTAATCTGTCTGCTGGTGGCAATAAACTAAAATCAGTTCTGAGGTCAGCAAAGCCCTCTCCACGGCTTTGGCTTGATGACATGAACATCAGCCCAGCTGATTACACATACCTGTACTCAAATCCTACATGTCAGCACTCACAGTTTAAAGGAAATGTGACAATACATGGAAATTAGCCAACATACTGGCATTACATGACCAATCTTACCTCTGTAATAATGAAGAAGTCGTCTCCAGGCTCTCCCTGCACCACGATCTTCTCTCCATCCTCAAACTGAACAGGCTCCAGAGCATCAGCCACAGTCAAGCGCTCCCACTTATCCAAAGACTCTGTAAATGAAGGACATTAAACCATAAAATAGTGAAATGCACAAACTCATTTATATAAAGTATATGTTTCATGTTAACAGAGGCCATCTCATGGCTCTCCAGGGAGGTGGTTGGGATAAATCCCATTCCAGGCTAATCCGGTTATTCATCAGGAACCATTTCAATTCAGATCCTTTGACTACTCCCTCATTTCATGGAATCCCAGGGAGCTTAAACACCTTAAAATTGAGCCCTAAATCTGTTCTGCTTACGCTGGCTTGCAGTGACAGAGATATAGTTTATCCCCAAAAAGTATCTTTGACACTATGAGAGATAGCCTTCTAAATACAGTAAAAGTATTCAAACCCGGTGAACATCTTCCTATTTTGTCATGTTACAGCCACAAACTTTATTAGAATTGTATGTGATACACCAACTTTTGAACACATAAAATCAGAAAACCACACATCTGTTTGTGGTAACAAATCTAGATGAGAGAAAGCAATTGTGGAAAACAAAGATAGAAAAAGTGCTGTTTAAAGTTTCCAAAAAGCCACATATGGGCCGCAAATATTCCGAATGTTATATGGCTGCATAACATTGGGAAAAAATCTCATTGCAGTATTATTGTTAAATATTGTGATTATCACAGTGTCCTCGCTGAGTTTTAGGTTGCAAGTCACCACAGTCTATAACAGTTGAGGGCAGTGCAGGTCCATCCAAAAGGACAAATATATTACAAGAAAACAGAATTTTTAACGCATGAATGTCAGAAAGTTCTCTGGTCAGATGAGACCAAACATTTTGTCTTTTGGTCACCATGCCTAATCACAGCATCAGCAAAATGACACATGGTGGTGACAGCATCATGCTGAGGGGATGCTTTTCTTTATTAGAGACAGGGATGCAGGATGGACCGAAATATAGGAAAATCCTTGTAAATCTGTTATGTAAAGCAAGCTATGATAAAATTAGGCTAATTAAATAAAACTTCAGGTCTATTTAGTTGCTTTTACATCCAGTAGTTTAATGATGGTGGCTTATTGTAATTAAATATTTCCTGAGCAGGATTTAATATTTACTGAATTAAGCCTGAAAAAGAAATCCACTCAAACTTGTATTAAAATCTTCTTTCAGTTTTTGGGAGATGTTTCAGATGCAGCTGGTTGGTCTTTCCAACTATCCAACCACAGAGACATTGGCGTGGTTAGCCCGAGATATTCCTAGAAGCTATTGGTTATTTCACAGAAACCGAAACGGATAGTTTCACATCCTGGAAAAGAAATGCTTCAACCAAAAGAGGTTAAAGCCATGCAAAATTTGATGTTTAAGGAAGAAGGATCGTCCACTAATAACTGCGTATCTCCACACAGATGTTTGACCAGATGATCTCATCCTTCTTTCACACTTCAGCAGATCAGTGTGGGCTAATCTTCCCCAGTCTTATCCATCTGCATGAGGAATGTGACTTATCTGCAGCGAAAACACTCCTCATCCTCAGCTTTGTCTAGATAAAAAGATGATTCACTGTTTTTATGTGACTAAGATGTAAGTTAGAGGCGTAAAACTGAGGCAGGATCTCTTTGTCTGGAAGCATTGTCTCCTGACGTGCTCACTAACTGATCCTGTTGTGTCTATTTAACTGTGTGTAAAACCGTGTATGCATTTAGGATTAACTAGGATAAGCCTGGTGGTTTGGAGGTGTCCAGTGTCCTCTCTGGTGGGGCCATGCTGTCTGCCGGACCCAGATGGATGTCTTCTGTCTGGCTGCAAACTAAAAGGCAGCAGGTCCAGTAGAGAGGTGGTCCTTAACGGCAAGGCAAGTAACACGATACAGAGATGTCTTGACTATAGGAGCTACAGTTTACGCTTCAGGGAGCCTGCGCCCACTTGGATCGCCTCGCTGTAAACATCCAGGGAACTTAGCGCTGGGATGTTGAAGCCTGTTTAAGTGCGAGTTTGACAAACATTTGTTATTTCTCACTTCACACCAAAACATCAAGGCCTTGCACCCAATTTCTTGGCTATCGCTGAAATCAAAGACAAACAAAACCACTCCCGCCCTCTGCCCCTCCTGCCTTTGACGGAGGGCGAGCAGAGTAGCAAAGCGGCGGAAAGAGTGGACTGAAAAGCGGTATTCCACTTCGACAAGAGAGGCGGGTTCTTTAATTCAAGCCTCAACAAAGCTGTCAAAAAGAGAGGAGAATAAAAAGAGAGCCGACTTCAGATAGACAATCTCCTAAGTCCTGAATTGAGTGTATGTGTTTATTCACCCAGCTAATAACTCTGTACAGGGGGCACAGCCTTACTCTTTACACCGCACACACACGATCAAGTGGGAAGGGATGAGATGTCACTTCCAATTGCAACTCAATTTGAAAGTCTGAATGAATCTCATTTGCCTTCCCTTTAAATCCAGTGGCCTGTGTAGGCTGGCTGTTATCCAAATTCCAGCAGGAAAGAGAGGCTTATCCTAACCCCCTATACTTTAATTGTCCACACAGAGACATTACAGAGCGTGGCGGGCTTAAGGGTGAAAAGTGTGAGTAGATTAAGATTGCAAACACAGACCTTACTCTGCTACGGGCACCGTGTGACAGCGTATGCCTGTGTTTATGTGGGATAATCTATAATATATGTTAATTCTGATCCTTTTAAAATCAACTTATAGTGCAGGTATTATTACATGTGCCAAAAGCACCCATTCTTCAGCTGTATTCATTGAAGTAGAAGAAACAATAGGCAGGTTTTCTGACTGTAAATTTTTACCTGCACTTTGTCCAATTAAAACCACAAACTTCAATGAATTTTAAGGGATTTTATGCGATAGATCAGTGAGAGGTGAAAGGACACAGGACAAGTTTCCTCTTTTATTTTTGCAATAAAAATCTGAAAAGTGTCTCTTGTTTGTTTCTTGGTCTATAAAATGTTTTGTGTTCAATCCAATCTCATACAACTTTATCTGCATAGAGCTTTAAAACAACACAGTTAATTAAAGTGCTGTACACAGATATAAAATAAAAAAGTACGGCATGAAACCTGAAAAAGGTGATAAAAACAACCAATACAAATGTATTGCACAGTTTAGGGGTATTGACTGAGAAAGCATGAGCACCTCTAAGTTTCCTTTTTGAGAGAACACGAGGGAGCATAGGACTGAAGCAGATCAGACAAATACTGTGGGGCAAGGACATGACGGCAATTTTAAAGTGATTTCTGAAACAAACAGGAAACCAGCAGGGATGGGTACCAAATTCGGGAATTTTATAGGAACAGACCCAATTCAGTCAGTACTACCGAGTACCGATTCACTTAAAATCAAACGGTACCATGTTTCGGTAACTAAACGCATCATTGTGACACCGAGGGAGAGGAAGAGTGGGCGATTTTCCATGTCGGAAAAGAACACAGCATTGCACGCACAAGAGCGTAATGACGCCAGTAGCCACTGGTGCCGTCAACAAAGCATGCCTGATCGGTAGAAAGCTCTCTAAATGCAGTACAGATTACGCTCGCTGCAATATTCGTGACGCAAAGTGCAAGGCCAGCAGAGGGAATACTTCTAATCTGAGGAAGCACTTGCTTTAAGCACAAGATTTTTCTCAAGGCTGAAGAGCAATTTTCATCAGCCTCAGATATACGGCTACAATTCCTGCATTCAGCACCGTTAATACGCCTGCATCCGTTAGGGACTCATCGTCTGCAGCCAGCAACATGGCCGGGTTTTATTTGTGCATTACACTGCGTAGTCAGTTAAGGGATTTCCTGTTGAAGAAATGTTTGAAACAAGTGAGATGTTACAGTACAAACAGCTGGATGTTGTTTTGATATATTCATTAAAGTTTATATATTGAGAAATAAACATGCTAAAATGAGATTTTTTTGAGATTTTATTATAATACAAAATAACATTTATTACCACATAAACACACACAATAGTACCTAAAACTGGTATCGTTGAGTACCGGTATCGATTCCCAGGTACCAGGTATCGGTACCATATCGGTTCAAATGTGAAGAGTACCCATCCCTAGAAGCGAGTAAAGTGACGCTAAAACTGGGCAAATGTGCTTGTGTTTTTTTGTACCAGTTAGCAGTCGAGCAGCAGCATGTTGGACCAGCTGTAGACAAGCAAGTGATGCCTGACTCAGGCCAGATCAAGTTCACAAATGTTCTCTAAAAAACACTTCTTGAGGTTTTCACGGAACTGTTGTATTTATAGGTAGTACTACTCAAATTATTACTTAAATTTGATGACTTCTAAAGGAAGTTGGTTGTGCTGGATTTTATTCGTAGAAGAAATTGAAAAGCATTTATCCTTTCCACCCAATTTCAGAAATTATCTATGACCTAAAAATCCCATCAATATAAATTGAAGTTTGTGAAGAAAATGTGAAAAATTTAAGGGTTATGAATATCTTTAAAACCTACTGCGTCATTTTTGGATGTTACCATCTGATAAATACACTTACCAAGGATGGAGACCTTACTTAGGAACTCTTCGTACATCTTTCTCTTTCTCAGAGTGCTACCCTGCAAGACAAACACAAAAAACCCATTCACTAATTGATACAGTCCTAAATCAACTGGTAGCACAGCAGTTTCAAATAATTGCTTCATTATTCTGCTAAATACTGCAGTCATTCATGGAGTGGCTTGGTTTCAAAAGGCACATTCTGATTTATTTTGCAATGCTTAAATGTTTTTTCTTCTCCCACTTTTATTACTGAAGGATTAGCAAAAGTAAGAGTCAGCAAAACTTGAAATGAGTTGTTAAAATCTAAAATTATTTGAATGGTTACTACTTTTCTGTATCTTGGTGAACATTTCCAAATGCTATCAGTCATAGAGTAAGAGAAGTCCAGTGCCCATAAAAAACAAACTACAATTCAAGGTTATTTAAGATTAACACATTGTAGTTCATGGGGTCATGCTTAAGGAGGTTTGCATGAGATATGAGGTAAAGTTTATTGCATGTGTGTGTCTGTGTGTGTGGCCTGCCCCACCCACCAGGCAGGGGACTTTCCCCTCCCTGGCTTTGCCGTGAAAATCAGGTAGATCCTGACAAAACCAGACCCAGAAGACCCCTTCCTCAACTGTGTTTCTACTTCACTGCACAGAGCCACTCAGGGAGAGCAGGAGCATTAAGAAAGCAAAACAAAAAAATTTAGTGAGGGCAGATGATCTTCCACCTCGTCCTCCCCGTTTCTGCCTTTTTGCATATAGAAGTGATATATGTATTGAGGCTGGGGTGTCATCAACACAAGTGCTTGAGTCTCGCTGCTGCCTCTAATTTCATATAATTTCACATTTTGTCTTAAAAGGGGAGAAAATCTTCTCAAGTGAATCAACGTCAAACTGAGGATCGTAAACAACTTGATTAAAGGAATTCTAGACTGCTCTGCCTCCCTCCTGGATAGATGATTTGAGTGTGTGCAGGCAAGTCTGTTTTTAGTTCTGCCACTTATGTTTTGCTGCTATCTGAGCAGGGACAAAATTTTTAGCATTACGTGGACATGTGCGCTATGCGCGACTCTTAAACTTTCACATGCACGTTGAAACCCACACCAGTCGGCTCTCCAGTGTTTACAGCCTTTTTGCAAAGCTTAAAGATTTTAAATGCTTGCCATGCAAACATAAAACATATACAGTAGGTTTGATTTATGTGACTGCAGTAGGAACAACAGGGTGGGCCCAAGTAATGTCAGCAATGTAGGATCTGCATTTCCAAAGGTTACCAAATCAAAATATGACACTACTGAATATAAAACTTTCTTGCAACCATCTCTATTGGCATCAACCCTAATCCGTCTTGTCTACGTGGGAGGGCTTCAGCACACGACTATGTGTAAAAATGTCCTACTTCTCTTCGACCTAATGTCTTTGCCATTCATGTGGTTAAAGATGAGCCAGCCTTTTGGTCTGTTTGGTGTCTTTGAGGTGGAATCATCAAAGGCTTGAGGTGTGGAGCGGAGCCAGACTAAACCAACTGCATCTTAAGCCCCATCTCTATCACCTTCATGTCTGTCCAATATGAGACACCTCCGCTCCCTCAACCTTCAGCACTCCTTGTTTCTTGGTATAATTTGCCCTTGTTTCCTTTCGCCTCATGTTCTGTTTGTTGACGCTGGTCTGTCAGTTTGATAATGGCTCTGGATGTAATTGTGTCTGTGTAAATACCAAGATGACACAACAACGCTGGTGTTGTATGACTGATGGCAACACAATGGGTGAGTGTGTTTACTACAAGGACTGGTATTACATTGTTTGCTCAACTCTAGAATAAGGAAAGTGGTGGGATGTGTGGGTGTGATAGAGTTTGAAGGGGCACCTTGGCTTTGCTTTACAACATCAATGACATATTACACTTATACTATTTATCAACATGCTTATTGTTGATGGCACGACAATTATTATGATAAATCTAATTATATGAAATTCACTTTACTTTTAAGCAAAGAGTACGATCTACCAACCTTTACTTTAAACCTTAAAAATCTGTAGCCTCCCCTCCCTCCCTTCTATCCAGTGTACAAACAGTGTACAGTTTTTTCCAAAGGATTACTTTTTTGTTTGTAACAATTTCCAGATAATTTTTCTTTTTTATTGAAAAGTAATAGTTAGAGATGCACCAATATAAAAATTGAGGCCGATATCGATATCCAATATTAATATAGCTGTTATGGCTGATAATCAATATTTACCAATATTTTATATCATATATATCTATATATCTATATATATATATATATATATATATCATTTATATCTATATATAAAACACGACCACACCACTGACATTACTTCTTTGCTTCAGTTAAACACCCTACAGTCCTGCACTGCATCACTATAACTGTCACGTCACGTACACGTATACACAAACAGCAACAAGATGGTAATAAATATTATTAATATCCCGATATGTTAAATAGCCTGATATGTTAAAAACTTCAGCCGATACAGATGTCAATGCCCATATATCGTGCATCCCTAGTAATATTCACCTTTAATCTTACATAACTACATCATCATTTCCAAATCAACAGACCTGTCATGAGGAGTTCCTCAGGGTTTCGTTCAAGGCTCTGTCTTGTTTTTGTTATACATTCTTCCATTAGATCAGATAATTCAGCGTTAAGTTGTCTTTTTTCTAACAATGACTAAAGTTTCAACTATTGCAAGAGACGGCACCGTCTTTGCTATTAAATAGCAATTTAGCAATTCAATTTAGGATTCTCACAGAAACCCCAAATCAAAAATATAGGCACAAGCTTTGCCCCAGAACATCATTTAAACCAATTAAGAGGAACTAGAACTCTGCTGCGAGACTATGTTGCTCAAACATAGAAATCCATCTAACCACAGCTTTAAAGCAATGGCACTGCTAACCAGACGGGTTTAGAATTAATTAATAACTTCTGTTTTACTGTATGTTGTTGTGTTTTCTATCAGATTACTTTTCTGTGGACAACCTATTTAAATAATTTTTTTAACACAGATTTAGCTTAAAGGTGGGTGAATTATTTCAGCTCCCAGGAAAAGTTTCACTGATAAGACTTAAAAAACATCATGCAGGCTTATGTCTAAACAATATGACAACGTGGTTGAAAAGTGAATAGTGAAAAGATTTCCACATAAAGACAATCTACACATATGGTTGAAAGATGGCTGAGGTTGGTGAAAAGGGCTAACCAAGTCTGACTTTCAATTTTCAAGATATTTCTGTTGGCTAAATAAAGACAAGCACTGACCAACATCAAATGTCCCTAAAATATGTCCATGCTGGACCAATTTTTGGATGGAAGTTACTACACTGTATGTCATTTGTTCTGTAGTGAACAACACTTGTAATCATATTTCTATCAATTAAGACCTTCATCATTTCAGCATTTCATTTTGAAGCATGTTTTAAATATGCACTGCAGTGTTTCATCTGTCAGACACTTTGTTGTAGCTGTGATTTGATTTTTATTTACTTCAGTTTGCTTATGTTGTTTGATTCAGGGTACTCATCTGTTTGCTTTTCGAATCCCAGACAATGGTCCCCTCCGCAGGGAACACCGTAATAATAGAAAACAGATCAGTTTGTTAGCATAAGCTTTTTTGTTTGTAAACAAAATCCTGTAATCACGTAAAACATACAACTGTTTGTTGAAGCTGGTTCTGTGTGATACACTAATTTTTTTCACTCATTACATAATCAAGAAAGTCTGTTGTTATTTTGCAAATGAACAAAACCAATTCTGAACACTTCTGATCTTTGCCAGGTTGTGAATCAATTGGGGCTCAGTAATGCTAATGCGACCATGTTTATGTGCACTTTTCCTGTTCTGTTGCCAACTAAAATTCACTTTAGCAACGTTCACCTGTTTCCACACACTCATAGACAAAGGGCGGTATGGGTTTTGTTATTTTGCACAGTAACAAAAGACAGTTAGGAAATATTAAAAAATTAATTTAAACATTATTAAGGGTGGTTAAGGGGTAATTCCACTGTTTCTAACTTGTCATGGATGTTGGCGTATCTCAAAATGGGTCTTGTGTGGGTCTAAAACACATTTTGTGAAACATCAAGTCCTGTTGCATATGTGGTGTACATGTATGACTGGGATCTGAGAATAAGAATGAGATTTCCTTTTATTTTATCTTATTTTAAGAATCCATTAAAATTGATATCTTAAGTCAAAAATGCTGTTTTTATTCATAGAAATGGCATAGCAGGGATCAGAATAAAGCAATTGATATCATCAGACCATTAGGGTCCCTTGTGTTCACACTGTGTCTCAAGGAACAGATTGGGTTTTTGTCCTAGTTGTGTCCTAATTTGAATATTATCCAACATCCATCAATCCATTTTCAGTACCCTTCTTATCATTTTTAGGGTGCTAAGAAGGCTGGACCCTATCCTAGCACTCAAATTAGCTTAACTTGTCTTACTAAATAACAGCTTAGTGCTTAGTCTTAGAAGACTTCAGCACATAGAAAAATTCATGTAAGCAAAAGTTTGTACATTTCTACATTCTATTTGTTTAGCTTGTAATCAAATGGAGAAGTGACATTTTAAGTTGTATATCTCACTTAATCTAAAAATTTGAAGATTATGAAGACAAATAGGACAGTGGAACAGATGTGAAAAAGTCAAACAAACAACAGTGCCAATGCACCTTTCAACCTCAGCGCTAACTAGCTGCAGACCCAGAGACTCAGCGTAATTTTGTACTGGGAAACGCACACATATTCTTACACAAAGAGAGAATGCTCATTGTGTTGGCCAAAGACACCGCCAGAAAACCACACTTTATAAAAACAGCTTTACAAATCATTGACAGGAATAATTAACTACAGGTTCATGTAATTGAATTTGGTTTAAACCCCGTCACCCCCTCTACTTGCTGCTGCTGGAAAGAACGAAGGAATGAGAGCTGCAGAGAGCGAGAATCCTCTCAAAGAAAGGTTACCAGGGCGGATTGGGCCGTCACTTTAACTATGTGCTTAAGAGGTGACATGAGTGCTAGGCAGATTGCTGCCAACTTTACAATGAGCTTAAATTCCCCTTCTCAAAAAAAAACCCTTCTTCCACATCCACGAGCTCTGAAAACTGAAATTTCACTGCTGCCAATGGCAAAGTTTAGTAAAAACACAGGAATTACGAAGGTTAATTGGTGTCTGACTAATTTATTTGAAATAAAGTGTTAGGAACGTCTGAGGTAGTGTTTAGCTGGACAAGGGGGTCTGACAGAGATATACTCAGACATGTGCAATAATTAGTCATTCTAACGGAACAAAAAATATGTCTGTGAGTGTTACAGCCAGGGCAGAGCACCTAATGTTTCCACTTTAAACATTTAGACATTCCTACCAGATAAGCTCCTGGAGTGAGAAGTGCATGTACAGGCATTAGAATTGACCCTTTCTCTCCTCTTCAGCCCCCACACACTCACTCTCCTCTTTTACTTTTTCCCCTTTTCTCATCTAAGAGGAGATCTAGGGAGATATTAAAATGGGAGGATAGGCTCCTGTGTGTGCATGCATGGGTCAGTGTGCAAATGTAAATGAAAGCAAGTGCTCTAAGTGTTTAAGGAGTTTTAAGGAGCTAAGTGGGAGGAAATATTGGATGCAAAACAGCATGAAAGATGAGTGTTGAGGACCAAACAGAATATATGAGATATGTGCTCACATATATCATACTTACTTAAAAATTCCATCACAGTGTGAATATTATTCTGATATTTTTTTTATTATTCTGTGTTCTAAATGTTTAATACCTTTTTCTTTATTAGGATGTTAAATTGTAGTCTATATTAAACTAAAAAGAATGAAAGTTCAAAAATGTTTTAATAGACCTTGTTTCACAGCAACATGGCTGTGTGGAAGTGTTTCATATCCCTAGAACTTTTCCACATTTTGTCACATTACAGCTAGAAACTCGTACTCGTACTCGTCGTCTTCCGCTTATCCGGAACCGGGTCGCGGGGGCAGCAGACTCAGCAGAGACACCCAGACGTCCCTCTCCCCAGACACCTCCTCCAGCTCCTCCGGGGGAGCCCAAGGCGTTCCCAGGCCAGCCGAGAGACATAGTCCCTCCAGCGTGTCCTGGGCCGTCCCCTGGGCCTCCCCCCGGTGGGACGTGCCTGGAACACCTCCCAAGGAAGACGTCCAGGAGGCATCCAGTATAGATGCCCGAGCCACATCAACTGGCTCCTCTCGATGTGGAGGAGCAGCGGCTCTACTCCGAGCCCCTCCCGGATGGCCGAGCTCCTCACCCTATCTCTAAGGGAGTGCCCGGCCACCCTACGGAGGAAGCTCATTTCAGCCGCTTGTATCCGGGATCTCGTTCTTTCAGTCATGACCCAAAGTTCATGGCCATAGGTGAGGGTGGGAACGTAGACCGACCGGTAAATCGAGAGCTTCGCTTTTCGGCTCAGCTCTCTCTTCACCACAACGGACCAGCACAGTGCCCCCATTACTGCTGCAGCCGCACCGATCCGTCTGTCGATCTCCCGCTCCATTCTTCCCTCACTCGTGAACAAGACCCCGAGATACTTGAACTCCTCCACTTGAGTGAGGCAGGAACTCCCCTCCAACCTGAAGAGGACAAGCCACCCTTTTCTGGTTGATTTTTAATGTATTGTATTTTATTTTTTAATACACAAAACCAAAATGTGCTAGCTGTATAATGAAGTTGTTCTTAATGCTAGAGATTTGGTAGCTGGAGAATTGTTGGCATTCAGTGTGTTACCAGAGTTGGTACTTCCTTATATAACAGAGTATACTTATTTCAGTTTGTTGGCATACATACCATGAGGATGCGGCGGTAGCTGTCTCTGTCGATGCCCCACAGTTTAAGATCAGTCTTGGCCTTGACGGTGGCAGCTCTTGGAGTCCCATAGATCAGTGCCAGCTCGCCAAAACTTCCCCCCTCTCCAATATTGGTCACCAGCTCACCATTCACATACACCTGCAGAGATAAAAACAGAAAAGAGGGATGTACAGTAAATAAGTTTATCTGTTTCAAAGAATGCCAACAACTGGCAGTTGCACTCGGACCGTTGCAGTCCTCACAAAGCTATTGACTTTTTTATTTTTTCTTCTACTCTAAGCCATCAAATGAGATTATCTAAAAGGGCATCCATACCTTATATCTCTTCATTTCTCCTTATCCTGTCTCTTTTATGTCTTTCTTGTGTTTTGGAAGTCATGGAAGTTAGATAGATGTGCAAACCTTTTCAGGTCTATCCTTAAGTGAAATGCATACACACCCACCCCATTAATTGCTTACATCCACACACATGTGGAGCTGCATTTAGACCAACCGGTAGAGCTCTACAGACAATACAACCTCACTGAGGCTCTTAGAGGCCGTCTCTGGGGTCGTTATGGTTTCGACTGTCAACACGCTATCCACTATCTTGTTGACTTAATAACAGAGAGAGAAAGGAGGGAGGGAAACAGAAGGTGGGTTTATTCCTCTGCTTGCTGCTGTGAACTGCCAGAATTGTTGGAAGCCATTATTCAGACTCTGAGGGGAACCGCAAGGGACCCATCCGTCACTATAGGCTGGATTAGGTTCAAAGGGATGCACAGTGCTGACTGTGGTTACGTCAAGCCTCAAAAAACAATTATCAGAACGTTGCAAAAGCGTTACATCAGAGCGGACCAGTGGGGGTATTTTTACAACAGTTTCCATTACTGCGCTCAGGTAGTAATTATTTTGTCTTTACGTTTTACTTGCACACTTATTATAGGTTTCATTCAGCTCCCCTAAATAGTCCCTTTAAGTCCATAAAACGGAAAAAGAGTAAACTCTAACTTTTGGTAACAGTACGTGGAGCTCTAGGAACAAAGATTGAAATAAAGAATGTTTTGTAAATGTCCTAGAATTTTATAAACCTAAATATTTCACTAAATATGAGCAGAAACTTCAGTGGTTAATAGCAGATAAGAAACAAAATCAAACAAAATAAATCAAAAGCAAACGAGAATAAAGCAGGAATTCGTGCTTATTGTTAGTTGGCTTCACAGCTTTCTAACACTCTTAGCTGAACTAAATCAAGAACAAAACAGAGCTTACTTTTGCAAAACAAAAGTACTAAACCTAGTGCTTAACAATG
Source organism: Crenichthys baileyi (assembly GCA_036173005.1). Taxonomy (NCBI): domain Eukaryota; kingdom Metazoa; phylum Chordata; class Actinopteri; order Cyprinodontiformes; family Goodeidae; genus Crenichthys; species Crenichthys baileyi. The sequence continues at coordinate 1,747,790 of JAHHUM010002018.1, read as the reverse complement.
TTCTTCCTATAGACAAAAGCCAGTGTCTAAAAGTAAACAGATTTGTGTGCAGTCATAGAGGGGATTACATTAGTAGCAACTTTCAGGCAGTTTATGAGATGCTAGCAAATTTACACCCCTCTCTAATGAGAGACATCTCCACACTCCCATAATCTCTGCACTGTCCTTGACATAGTTTAATGCCAGGGCTGTGGCTGGTAGGCAGCCGCTGTCTGTAAGGGATGGATGAGAGGGATATGAGGTGAAATGGATGTAAAAGAGGGCGAGGTTTGGCAAGGGAGGGATGGGAGTTTGAGGATAGTCTTCCCACAGCTCTGGTGCAGGCAGAAAAGACTATGTGGGAGCAGATTCACCAGTGAGCAGTACACATCTGGTGTAGCACATCGAAGGAGGAGCAATCAAGGCAGAGCAAAGCTGCAGCTGCGCGACGCTGCAGCTGTTGAGCTGAAACAACTTTATGGAAAACTTTAGGAGCAAGTGGAAGTATAAACATTGAAGCTTGGGATATGCTAATATAAAATGCACAAAAAAAAACCAAATCATAACTAGTATTTCCTACAGTGAGAGGACGAAACCTTTGCAGTATTCCACGGTCAACTCCTGGTGGTATCATAGCAAAGTTGAAGTAATTGGCAACACCAGGTACTAATTATCAAATTTTGATGTAAATCTTTATCCAACACTTAAGCTGAAAATTTTCCACAAAACTGAATGAAGTTTTGTGGAAAATTGTGGCTTACTTCTCTTTCACACGAATCTCTGTATAATTCAGGTTACTTATCTAATCACATCAATAAGACACAATCTAAAACAATGCCAGTCAAAGCAGCGAGACTATCAGCTATTTAAGCTGGAGTCCTTTTATCAAGGCACCATATCAGTAATTTGCCTCCTACTTTCAATTTAGGATGGGTTACTGATGTTGGAAACCTTAAAAAAGCTCACCAACCTGCCTCTCTCCTTTTATCCAGTTTTTTTTTCTCGCTGCTGTAAGGTGATATGGTCACTTCCTGTTTAACTTTCCATCAGCTCCTGTTTTATCTCTCCACTTAACTCTATCGCTTCGTGTCAGGCTCGCAAAGACAATAGATCTTCTCAATTTGGGAGGCTTCATGGGGCGCTCACCTCTGAAGCACCATGTTCAGATTGTCATCAGACCAGAACCAGCAAACAAGCCCATTAGTAGTGGTGCAGTTGTGTCTTGACATGACTGGAGAAGCAAGGATTTTAAACGGGGTCACAATCTTCTTTTGTAAACTATCTTTGAAAACAGATGAATGAAAGTTAACATAGGTAAACGTCAAACTGGAATACCTTCAAGTGTAATTTTTGTTTAATCTTTAAAAATATATATATTATATATACAGTATATATGATAAAATATGTATCCATCCAGACATCCATCCAGTGGACGCTGTTACAAAAGGAAGTAGGGCCAAAGTGAGCTGTTATCAGTATCAGTAAGGTGTTTAAGAATGAGGAAGTACAGAAATACAAAAAGGTATTTAAAATGAAACTGTGTTTCCTATGATGGGTGACTTTATTAGACTTTATTGTTTGTCTGCTCTGTCTCACACACACACGGCAGAAAGGCTAGAAAAATATTTTGATTGCTGTTTTTATGTCTGTTTATTTTATTAATATTACAGTTGTAGAAAAAAAGCAGCCGACTAGAACCAGTATTGGAAACTCAGAGCTTTACAAAAACTGGACACTGGAAATCGACTAAAAAATTTCAACTAATGTTTCTCTATAAAATTATGTTACATTGAACTTTTCTACACACATACATCTTCTCCAAATTTAGCTTAAACTAAGACATTGAAAGACAAGGTTGGTTAGCTTGTTATATTTTCACTGTTCACCTGTCAGCCACATGTTCATGTTGTTCAGACAGAAGGCAGCAACATTTTGCTAGAGGGTGTGTGCTTGTGTTTGTGTGTGCCTGACACTTACGTCCACTTCACCTTGGTCAATCACATAGAAGTTGTCTCCTTCATCACCTGAAGAGGAGAGAGAAGAAATCATGAGCTTATAAGAACAAAGAAAGCAACTAACATGCATGCAATCTAAGTTACTTAATTATTTCCTATTAAATGTACCCTCTGCTAGCAAAGGTTCTGGAAAAATAAATCATGAATTATATTAGATAGGAGTAAGAAATAATTATGTGCAGCAAAATGCAAAGAACGTTACTCTTAAAAAGTTAATAATGCAAAACTGAAAGTCTGTCTGATTTGTCTTTTTCTCCTAAAAAGAAACAAAACAAATTAAAGGACAGTGGCATTTCTTTGAGTTCTTATAAATTAAATGGCTTTAAGCTTCTGGGTAGCGTTAAACGTGCTACTGCCTTCTTGAGATTACATATTTCACAGGGCATGCCAATAACTTTGTCCAAAAGAACTCTTGCCAGTAGAAAGTTGCAGTAACAGCAGTGATTAGTCATTACTTTGGGTTAACAGCGGAAACTCTGAAACATAAGTGGCTGAACATGCAAAGCTTTAACACAGTGCAACAGTGGCTATCTACAGGTGGTTGCTTTATTCATCATGGTCTTTATATTATTGAAAACAAGCAAGGTTCAGTCCATAAAATGTGGTCTAATTGTGTCACTGTCATAGAAATGCTGTGTGTTAAACAAACATACATAACTGCATTTTAAGGCAAAAGTGGGCTTAATGAGTCTAAATGACAAATATGTATATCAGTGCATCCTTTTGGTACAAGGTTCTGACTTTGTGATTATTTTTGGTCCAAGTTCACCTGAAGACCTAAAAGGTGGGGGACACCATGTGAGTAAAGTTCACAAAAGTTCACACGGCTAATTAATACTGAGAGGATTGGAGGGCTCGTTAATCATACTGGCCTATTTGTCACATGAAATGTTCGTTGTCTGTCTGAAAGCCTAACCCTGAAAAGACCCTAAAGAGCCGTGCACACACACATATTCTGACAAACCTGCTGCAACCTGGCCCTGCCATAATTTTTCTTCTTTCTCTCTCTTTCATCTCATGTATCCCTCCTTCAGTTTCCTCTAACTGTGTCTGTCTTTTCTTGCACTCTTCCTGTCTTTTATCACTTTGGTGGCCAGGGCTTTGTTTTGTGTCTTTTGCTTGAGAGTGCAGGCAAATATTTAACCAGAATCTGCACACACGAACACACACAGACATATGCACTCTCACAAGCTGACATGCCTCATGTGGTCTTGTTTCAACAGAAGGTCAATTTCATTTATACCAATAGCTTTGCTACAATGGACACCATGGGTTACATCTTTGATATCCAGGATGTTTTATGTGCAAAGTACCTATCATAAGGGGTTAGCATAAGACATTTTGATAAAATAATTTAAGTAGTAGCAGCAATATGTATCAATGGTTTTGTATCTGTAACGTTTATTTTGCTAATCACTTAATCTGTTGACTATTTTTTCGATGGCAAAAGGTGCTTAATAGGAGATCTTTTACATAATTTGAACCAGGTGAAGCTAAAACTATGCCACTTGATGAGTTCTGGATAAAGCATTTTTATAGACAAAGAAGGTGTTTCATCTTAAATGCAAAATGTAAACATTTTTTGTACAGTTTTGATCTAATTACTGCTCTGAGTGGGTTGTTCTTTCAGCAAATGGCATCTTTTAGAGTCTGTATACTCCAGTTAATAACTTTTCGATAACTAAAGAAGGCTGACGATTATTTTAATAATTGATGAGTCGTGATTAATCCAGTTAATTGTTTCAGGCCTAGTAGCTGTTGAATCACTTGCTCAAGCCATGCAATGGTCCAAGAAAACGTAGAGCTCATTGTTGGATAAAGCATTATTATGGTAGATATTAATTGACAAAACTAAAGAAAAGCCTTAGTACTAGTTTAAAAAGAAACTAGAATAATAATAATAGATATTTTGGTGCAGTTCTATCCTCCATAAACATGCCACACTTACCACATTTTCATCTCAATCTACTAAAAAACATACAAGATAATATATTCCAGCAGTTTTATTTTTTAATCCTGGTAGCACTGTTGCATATGTGCCTTAAATTTCGATGGAGGAAATGCTGATTTAGGTAAATAACGCTCGTCATGTTGTGACACATTTGATACTGTAGCATACATGATGTGGCTGCTATGGATGTTTTAGGCAGGCCAAAGAATTCCTTTGAATTAGCATTGCAACTTAGAAAGGCAAAATACATAGTACGTATGTTTCCTCATTTCTACGAAATTTACACAAGTATGTCGCAGCAGTGACCCAATAAAAACAGTTAATCTCATGCTTCACTATGCAGGTGCTCTGTATAGTATACCACAGGGGTCCCCAATTAAAATAGCAGAAGGTCGACCTCTTCCCTCATCCAAACACTTTGGGGTCCGAACATTTAAAATCAAGAGACGTCTTTATGATGTAAAGATATAAAGATATCTTTATTTACACTAAAACACTTTATTTACACCAAAACACTAGTTTTTTTTAAAATACTGATAAATTATTCATATGCCCATGAACTCATTTGCTGAACAGAAAAGAGCAATCCAATTTAAGTACCAATATTAAACACACTTTGAATGGCACAGTCGAGCTGGGTCTGTGCAACTTGGTATAATTCTGCTCTCCTTGTTGTGCTTGTGACAGGCATGGACATTTGCTTAACCTTTTCCTTAAGTTGTTGTCCTTCTTTTCCATCTTAAAGTGTTTCTGCCACAGTTTTTATGCCCTCTTTGATAATTTCCCAGTCAGTGAAAGGCTTTGTGTATTTTCCCAAAATCCACTCACAGTGATCACTCGTATGCTCACTGTTATGCTGTAAGAGACTGTATGCTTCTGTCCATTCATCTTTAAATGTGTTATTTTCATAGTCCACTTTACGTATTTTTGATGAAGCCATCTTCTTTTACTCACTCATCTGTGCACCAAGTCATTGTACTATCAGCAAACGTGAGGTCCCAGTAACTTAGCAACCCATGTTGAAGGACCCGCATCACTTCTTCTTTGTCATTTTCTGCCGGTTGGCAGACAACGATGTGGTGCATTACTGCCACCAGCTGTGTGGACCAGAAAGTCACTGACCTACATAGCTGTTCATCGCGCCTGTTCAAAACTCAGGAAGACGCAGGAATAAAATATATATATACATAGTAAAAGAGAAAATGCTTTGCCGTTAGGGTAGCAGCAGCAGCAGCACTGACTGAAGCAGCTCATTGCCTGACTTGCATAACGTGCAGGCCAAGGCCAGACGGTCCGCAGGGCTATACCATATAACACGAGATGCGGCGCAAGTGAAGTTAGACACTGTTGGACAACATGTAGTAATACACAAATGTTTAAAATTAGGTTGGGTCCGGATTGGACGGCACGTGGGTCCATATCCGGACCCTGGTCAGCTAATCCGTGACCTCTGGTACACAATATACTGCATTCCCTTACTTCGGCATGCCGAATGCTTGAAGTGGCACCAGTGGCAGGGTAGCCTCACCTCTCTTCTGATTAGTTCAGCTTATAATTATTTGACTTGAGGGGATTCCTGAACTGTGTTTAGTTCACTGAACTATCAGCCCAAGATGGTCAGGAGATTATTGAGCAGAGCTGCGCAATATATTCCACATTTATCATTTTCGCAATATCACTGTACACAATATACATATTGCAAAGAACTGCCTGGACTGCAATAAATTTTAATTATTTAAGTACCAAGCAATAAGAATAACTAATGTACTTGGTGACATTTGTTTAATCCAGCATTAAAAAATTTAAAAGGTAAAGAGGGTGTAAAGTGATCAAGTCATTAAGAAACTACAACTATTCCAAAACAGCAGACGTCAGCTAGAAGCAACCTTTTTAATACCATTTACCATTAACCGGACATAGTAATGATTGTCTGGGGTCTATGTTTAATATGAACTCAAAGCAGAAAGACATTAATACTTCTTATTTTGTTTTATTTATTCATCAGAAGTCATATCGTCATTGTGATACTTTTCCTAGTACCCTAAAAAAAACTAAATATGTGCTGATGAAGGAAATTTTGCACCATTCATGGCAGCACAAATGGAATTAAAAAAAACAGGTGCGCATCATACGTTTAGGTCCCCCATAAAATGTGTTTTTAGCTATTCCAACATATACTGAAAAGTAAGAAACAGGGCAAGTTTCTGTTGCCATACCTATCAGGCACCAAAAGGGGGAAGCTGTAGCTTGCGGAGCCACAACCTTTTTTTTAGAAGCTCCCATTTTAAACTTTCTTGTTTTTATTTTCAGAAAAAAACTTTCACATTGATAAACCTTTAAGATTCAGCTGATAAACCTAAAGGTAGACAAAAGTGAAAAACTAGTTTAAATTGCATGATAACTACTGCTCAGTCCATAAAGTGTTACCCCCTTTTTAGGTCTTTATAGTGTGTAAGTAGCTAGTCGTAGGCATTGGTTTTTTTCAAGCTCAACAGTAGTCCAAACACTAGCTATGACATCAGTACTTTATAAACCACACTCTGTAGTTTAAATAAGAATGGGCTGTCATGGTCTGGGGGCCCAGGATAGTAAGCTAGACTTATTATCACCAAATTAGGGCTGATATACTCCTGAAAGCTGTTTTAAGAGTAGGTGGGAGGCACCAACAGTTATCCTTCACCTAGTGTCTGTTTGTGAACATTTTTCTGAGTGCTCCACGGCTGTAGCACTATATGATTTTGTGCAGGTGTTAACATGACATTATCTAAAGTGGGGGATTTTCAGAATGTGTGTTTTTTAGTGTTTCAAAAATATAGGATTAAATGTCTGTGTTTGATAGGAGTTTCAAAAAGGAAAAAACAGGAAGAAATACAGGGAAAAAATGCAGTCTGGTCTTCCTGGTCTGCTTTTCTTCCAAATCCAGGGATGACTAGGGTGGAGGTGTGATTGTAAAGCAGAGGAGAGGGACCTAACAAGTGGTGCAAGTTGAGTGGAATGTGTGAGTAGGGCAATGAGAGGAAAAGGGTGTGGTAGGATAAAATAAACACGCCCAATGGTGACAATAGTGCAATAGATGTATTCTTTGAGATAAATCTATTGTGGATAGTCAGTAAAAGTGGGGTTTTAATTGCTTCCTTTCTGTTTAACTAGTTTAGTTGTTCAGGTCTGTGAAAAGACAAGGTTACTTATTAACCAGCAGGCAGCAAAATAGTTTCAGCAAATTGTTCAGTTGATCTGTGGATCCAGCTGATATTGTTTTGATTCGGCAAAGCATTTTGTCCTATTGTTGGCTACTACAATTCTGTATTCAGGATTTTGGTCAATACTTGCATTGTAATAGTGGATTGCTACAACAAAACAGCGCCTAGCAAATGTTTTCACATCCCTTAAACTTTTACACATATTCTCATGTTACAAGCACAAATCATGTTTTTATGCTTCCTTTGTGAAACACTGTGATTTTTATCTGTGAAAGGTGTTAATGTATTTATATTTTATGGGACACAAAATAACACAAAGAAGCATAAATTGGGAAGTAGAAAGAAAAAGTACAAAATTATCTTTTTTTTTTTATTAAGCCTCAGAAAAGAGTGGTATGCATTTGTATCCAGCTTTGTAGAAAAGCTCCAGTTCTTAGATTCGATGGAGAGTGTCTGTAAATAGCAATCATTAAGTCTTGCCACAAATTCTGGATTAAGGTTTAGGCAAATTTTACACTTACAAATATCCTTTGATTTGAACCATTTCAGTATAGTCCTGGTTGTATGTTTAGGCTCATTGTCTTGCTGGAAGGTCAACCACAACTCTTGTCTCAAGTCTTTGCCAGCCTCATCAACACAATTTTCTTTACAATTGTCCTGTATTTAGCTCTATCCATCTTCCCATTAACTAATGCCGCTTTTCTACTGGCATTATATATGTATTACCTACATGCTCAAGAGCAGATATTATCAGGGCTGAGTAGGGGTTACATGTGACGTGAACAGACTGCTGTTTACTGATTGGCCATGGGGCCAGGAGAAATGAAACTTTTTTCACCAAGGTAGTGCAGGGGAAGGTTAATAAAACTCTAGAGAGAAACATGATTTTACTTTTTACAAATCATAAACCATGCCTGAAGGCTGAAAGAGAAGAAAAAGAACACCATGTCAGCTTTCTGAACTACACACAGGCGGTTTACATTTCTCCCAAAATACACAAAACAATACTACTATGAAACGGCGTGTTTGGTTTAGAAATGTATTAACAGTCCTTAAGCGAACCACCGTCTGCAGGAGGAAGGAGAAGGCAGAGCCTGCATCGGGTCAAACGGGAGGAAGACCCCGCTGAATCCGCAGAGCACAAATATCCAATATTAAACCTAAAACTAACTGCACCGCCGTCAAAAGTCCGCAGTTTTGGACTTTAAAGTCTTTATCCTCGTTACTACCATGGCTGAGACAAAAACTTCACAAGTTCATAAAGCCCAAAATTGTAACTTTTTCAGGCAAACTTTGGAAGATTCCCAGTCTGAGTGGAGTAGAGTAAATAGAGCCAGTAGAAAATAGCATATGACTAGATTCTTATGCTACATAGTCATCACTTTCAGTGTTTTTGATGTAGTTAAATTTTGTTCAGTTTGTTTACAAGTTAATTTAGGTGTTATCTGTCAAAAACACTTTCTTTTACATGTTTGCTATGTCACCTGCGTGGCTTACAGTGAACTGCAAAGGGGACTTCTTCTGACTTTCTTTTAACAGGGGCTTACGCTTGTCATGCCTCCTTAAAAGCAGATTTAAATGCACAACTCATAAATATGCTTGTAACAGATTCTACCACGTGAGCTGTTCATGTCTGCACCTCCTCCAGAGGTACCAGTACCCTCTTGATTGCTTCTTTGATTAATACTCCCCTTGCCCGGCATGTCGGTTTAGGTGGATGCCCATGTCTGGTAGGTTTGCAGTTGTGCCATAATCTAACTATTTTTCGATTATTCATTATGATCTATAAGATATTGAAAGTTTGAGATTGTTTTATGGCTTAACCCTGCTGTAAACTACATCACAACTTTACCTCTGACCTTTTTGCGCTGCATTTCTTCACTTGAAGTCAATTGGTTGCCTGTTGACTGCAAAGCTTATGTGATGTAAAGTTTGTCATAGCTTCTTTGTGACTGTCTGCACTGATAGGGACAATATTATTCCCAGTGGGGTGGCAGAAAAAGGATGCAAGCACTGCGGTGACATCCTGGTGACACATAAGGTATTTTTTTTTTCAATTTTCTTCCTGTCCTTTTCTGAAACAGTGTAAAAACAAACAAACCTTTGCCACGTACGAGGTTGTAGTTACAACCTTTTATCTCTGAGAGGCTAAATAACACTGCATGCTTTCTAAAAACCGTTCCAAAACTATGTATCATTTTCCTTCACAATTATGGTCTGTTTTGTTTTCTTTCATCCCATAAAATCTCAACGAAACATATTGAAATCTGCGGTTGTAACATGACAAAATGTGGGCTATGGATATGTTTGCAAGACGGATATACAAATCTTGTACTAACCTTGCTGGATGACTGTTTCTCCTGCAATGTGGGTGACAGGGAACATGGCATCAAATATGTCACTGCAGAAAAAGAAGCAAAGAGAAAAAAAGGAAAGCAATTGAGGATTACATGCTTTTATTCTTTACATTGAGTTTCTGTGTTTTTCAAGATTGCCTTACAAATTCAAAATGCAACACAAAACTTCATCATAAACTGGCCACCAGTCCGTGTATCTCAATTCTACACGAATCACTTCTTCATCATTATCTGAATGCAACGAAATACACACTATCCCCAGGTAAAGCCATCCTAAAAAACACACTCAAATACGATTTTACATTTCATGAATTAATATTTGTGAAGTACGTTGTTACAGTTGTCATATGGGAATGCTATCAGTTTCAGCCATTTAGTCTGGATCTCTGTACCATACAGGTACCGTATGTGGGCTCATTTATGGCTGTTCTGTTTTAGCCTATGATCAAAGCTTGCATCTCTTGGAGCCTCCTTCAGAGGCACTGAGAAAACAAACAAAATGATAGTTGAACCCAAGCAACTGGTTCCTGCTCCAGCCCGGCAGATACAAGCCCCTGTTAGACTGCTGCTAATCGTGCAGTTTAAATGCATGAGGCCTCAGAAGAATAGAGCTCCACTTCTGGAATGTGTTGGGACAAGAGACATTACCTCTATCCTCCTCCTCTCTGGGTGTCTCTCCCCTCCAGGGTGTTTTTTTCTATCTAATCAATTGCATACCATTTGTCTTCTAGAACAAAATACAGGAAAAACAATAAATATCAAAGACTAAAAACTACTCAGTAAATTTTGGGCACCTCTGAGCCCGCTCTCAGGTATGTCTCTGTGTGTGTGTGTGTGTGTGTGTGTGTGTGTGTGTTTGTGCCATCGCATGTGCATGGTTAAGCCAGTTCATACAGCCTATGAAAACACACAGGTTTGCACAAAAAAATGTGTGGGTGAGGGATAACTACACGCTCCTTAACCTGCAGCACACGAGTGAAAAGAAACAAAAGATACAAATAAAACATTGGGACGAGAAAAAAAACTATACGTCAACAGATGTTACAGGGAGATCTAAGGATGTTAGTGAGTGGTTTGGAAAAGAACGGACCATGCTGGTGCTTATTCATGTGCCACAGAATAAAAAGCAGACTTAAGAAAGTGGATTTCAGCCAAATACACCCACAGGTAAGCCCAGTGCACTGCAGATGGCCACTGACTCACTCACACACCACTTGAGGAAACACTCACACATGCCCAAAAAAACATGCTCACTCTTTGAAGAGTCCAAGCCCAAAATAAAAAGATGCACAACCACAATACAACGTGTAATGACGTGATAAAATGGATGCAACCCGTAGGTGTAGCTTTGCATGTCAGCACACTATTAAACCCCAGTTGGAAAAAAAACAACAAACTTGCAGACATCCATTTCTGATGAATACATCCTAAATGGCACAATGATATGACACAAGAGCTCAAACACTTTGATGGTGGTTAGTCAGAGCAACATCTGCAGGACTGCCCTCAGTTCTCCTCACATCTGTAACCACCTGTGCTTGATGTGACTGCTTCAGCAGGGCGCTTTGGAGCAGTTGGCTTAAGGTCACAGATAAAGATTAAAATATGCTTTATTAAAATAATTCTCTGAAAAAAAAAATCGAGAACTGGGCTGGTTACTGGAATCACGGTTACTGGAAAGACGATTTCTTTCTTGAACCGGCCCATTTGAAACTTCCTGATCAGTTAATGTACCATACCTAAGAGCCACCAGGTCATTATAAAAAAGTTCTTTGAAGTGGATGCCTATTGCTGAGACCCAAAATTAGCAATTTTCAATATCAGTCAGGAGTTTAAAAATAAAGCCATAAGAAGCAACAATGTTCTGGACAAAACCAGGAACATAACTGGCCAGACAAGAGTGATGTATCCCTTTGTATGACCGGCTATTCATTTCAACAAAAAAAACAAGCTGGATCCTCGAGAGTGGGTCACCAAAAAAACTGCAAGAGGATCAAAGAAAACCAAACCAGCGTTTAGGTAATTACACTTGACCACCTTTCTTTCCATTCCCCGCCTCTCTACATCCATTCAGTGAATGCATCAGTGAACACAACAAAGATACTCATGATAGCAATTACTTCCTCTTGTCTCTACCCATCTCTGCATTTTCAGTCACTTTTTTCCCTTCCTATACCCTCTGAATTCCCCCGTCTTCCCTTTGATTAATCTCTGCCCCACGTTTTACTCCCCACCCTTCTGTCTATTGCCTCCTCCCCGTGTTTCCTAGATGAAGTGATTAATCTTGTCCTTTCCGCTACCTGTTGCCCCCGTGTGACCTTATGAAAAGGCAGAGTAACTCCACCAACAATGGATGCGCTCTTCTGACAGAGACAGATAGAAAGAAAGGGAGGCAAAGACACCCAGCAAAGAATGGTGATGGTGGGTGTGGGGCTAGGAAATTCACCCCCATTCCAAGAAGGGGTACAAAGTTTCTACCATGGTTGTAATATGTTGAGATAGTTCCATATATCATATACATATATGGCTAACAGGATTCCTAGGATGGATGGATAAACCTATGGATGGATGGATGGATGGATGGAGAATAGGGTCTATCAAACATAAGTCACTTTTTCATACTCCCCTTTTTCATACTTATCCAGACTGCATGGAAACCCAGACACACACATTAATTGATAAATTGATTGATTGATTAAGTCATAGAAAATTATTAACATGTGAATATAATCACTATTCTGCACTGCAAATTGTGAAGTTTATAATAAAGCCAGACTAAAATACTGCCACTTTAGGTGGTGTGTGGGTGTGTGTATCTATACATGCACTCTGAAAGAGGGATTGGAAAATTTAATTTGCTAATTCCACAACAGTTTATTATTGTTCTGCAACACTCATAAAACAGTATTTAGCTTAAGGCATTTCAGTCATTACTGAAGTCCAATCGGGCCGGCTTGTTGTGGCTGGATTACTTGCTGTTGTTCCAGGATGGCAGTGACAGCCGCCCTCTCTCATTCACCTCCTCCTCTCCCCCTTCTAATCTCTCTCCCAGCACCGATGTTTATTTGTTCAGCAGCAAATGTCTTATCTTTTACATTACAACATCAACACACGCCGCTTCCATTACTCCATTAACACTAAAAAGGCTTTTAAATGCTGCCGCGTGCCGCCTTTTCTTTGGGTTTCTAAATGGCCCGCAGAATGTCTACTAAAATAGCCAATCCAGAGTCATCAGTCTGTCTGGGTGGAAGGGGTTTTGTAATAAGTATAACAATTAACGGCTTCACTGTGCATTGGGAACTTCCCTGTCCTTCAGGCCCCAGCTTGGCAGCGACATGCCACTGGTTTGGCTGGCAGAGTGTTTATGCCATGAGGGCCTGAAGGAGTCATTTTCACTGCGACTGTTGATTCTTTATTTATTGTGCTGATTCTGCTGATTGCAGACAATATTCTTTGTTTTGCAAGCCTAAGCAATTCCAAGCAAAAGGTGATAAGTCCAGATTTTAAAAAGTTCCAAAGGAAAAGAAAAAATAAAGCGATCTAATATACATATAGAAGAAAAGGAGAAATAAATGCTTCGTTTGTTTATGTGGTCATTTTTACACAACTTGTTGTGTTTTATGTTTTTTAAAATTCCTGCAGGGTGTTCTTGCCAACACTTTAGGAAGATAGGAATGTTAAAAAGACCCTACTTATTGCATTTTATCCCAAATCTAGAGCTTTCTGCACATTCTCCACAGCCTATACCACATTAACACCATGCAGATTTTTGTTTGGCAGCTGCTGTGATTAGTCAGCATAACATTTAAGGCTTAAGTTTATTCACAAATATGAGCATCCAAACATACGTCAGATTTCCACTGATGAGTGGAGGTAAAAAAAAAAGTTGTTTAGCCTGTGATGGTAAACTGGAAAACAGCTTCATGAGGGCTGAGCTAAAGCTGCAGTTTGATGTCCAGAGATTAAATGTGTGCTCAATTAGCCAAAGTCACTGACATGGAACAACCACCTCACAGTTCCTTCAGCCATGCTGGTTGTGTAGGTGCAATCACTTTTACTTTCAAGTTACATTTTAAACTACATAACCATTGAAGCGAGCAGATGAGAGGCGAATAATTATAAAGCGCTGAAGGATTCAGCGAGAATATTTACTACATAAAAGCTTGTGGCACGTGCTCCAATTCATTCTGGAGACCGACGTTTGGAAAGGAAAAATAAAAAAGGACCGCTCTACTACTGCTACTGCCCCTGATTTTGCACTGGCAGGACAGCACAGATCTGCGCAAAGTGGGTTACATGGTAAAAAGCAAACCATCGCAACTGAGGTCCATTTCTAATATACAAAAAAAAAATAGGACTTTTAAAGAGACTTTGCTTTCTTATGTTTTCCATGTTTTGTTAATCTTCTTTTATGCTTTCACTTTAAAATCAGAGATTTTTTTTACCATCTTTTATTCATTAATGACAAATTCTGTGGGCAAGACACCAAAACTATGAATTGCCACCAACTATGTAAATTACTTTTGTCTCCAGATGCCAGATTTGGTTGTCCCATTTTTAGTAGACCAAAATTAATGAGAATATACACAGTTTCATAATATTCACATATGAAACTTGTCCTACCATCATTACTAAGACCAAATCTATGCTTGTTTTTAAATCCGACTGACTGAATCAACACATCTGCAACAGTTCAAAGTACAAAATTGCTCCAAATAAGTCTACAGAAGTGAAAAACAATATTATAATTTTATTTACAGGTTTCAGTTTTCATAGAGTTTCAGTTTTCCACACCCTAATTTCCAGATTAATCATTTGATTTTTTGGGCCATTTTAGATGCCTTAGCATATACTGTTTACTGTAAATGCACAGTAGAGACTGTAAACTATGGATTGACTTGTTTCATAGTTCTATTCTACTCAATTAAAGCTGTTCTTACAGCTTCTCGTATTATAATTCTTACAGAGAAACCGGAATCAGTTAAACTCAGAAGAAGAAAAAAAAAACCTTCACAAAAAGTGAAAATGAAGGCACATTTACACTGCTAGTCCAGGGATTTCGTCCAGTGATCGTAAAAGTGAGAAAATTCGCACCTTTTTTGACCGGACCAAACATAGTCATGCAGTTGCAACACATTGTTTCGGGGCGGTATTGCTCTGATCGAGAACAAAAAAAGCATGAAGAAAAAAATTTGTCCCGTCGGGGTTTCTGCTGCTACTTTGGTGTTCACTCCTCCACACAGCCCTACGAGACAATTTCAAACTCTTTCGTCTTAAGATTCAAGCTCCTAATTTTTCCTCTACTTCTTCTCCTACTCAAATGCACTGCTCTTACATTACATCCTCTCTTCCTGCTTTTGTTACACTGGCCTGGCATGCATTAACATTGAAAGCAAACCGCTCCAGGGTCCGAATAAACATTGCAGAGGCCGGTAGTGTAACCATGCCAGGCTATGGTTCTCTGGTCCATTTCAGGATGGTCTCACATCGGCGTGATCCACTCCAGAAACCAGACTCTGTCACAGTACAAAGTGCTCCAAAGGTTTAGTGTGAAAGTACTATAAGAAATTGTTAACAAAACTATGATCTCCAACTGTATAAGAAAAGTGCCTGATTATGTACTTTTCTTGTCAGAAGTTTCTTTACTTCCATACTTATTTGGACCAGTAAAATAATGGCAATGTAGGAACTCCAAACTTAAGCTAAGTTAAAAAAAAGAACATTGTGTCTGTATTGATCATTTGATAATTTCCTGTTTCTAAAGAACATATTTGGAAGAAGGAACACCCAATGAGGCAAAGAACACATATATGTTGAGTTAACTTTCAGAAAATACAAGAAAAACACACAAAATGGCATAAATATACAACAGACAAAATCTGTCCAAACAACCATTTAAATATTTAGGATGAATTTACAATGTCTTCCTGTTTGTCTGGGCTCGTTGGAGCTGCAGACAGTTCAAAACAGAGGTGGTCCTTGAGGTTCACAGGTGGACATAAATATTCACAGTTCATGACAAGGACTCCCTAGAGATAGATAGAAAGGATGGCAAGGAAGGCAGAGGAGAAAGACAAACTTCACTTTTAAAAATACTTAATTGCTTGTGGATTTGTTCCTCAAAGCTATAAAACTCATTTGATAAACATTACAACCTTTAAGTCAAACTTTGCATATGGTCTGAACACTTAACAGTGTTCCTGAAATTCACATTAAGATTTAACAGCGAACTAAAGTTTCTTTCTCATCTCTATGAGCAGAGGTCTTAATAATATCTAAAGATTGTGTCTGAAAATAACAAAGGACAGAGAACACACACAACTGGCTCTGGTTATTTATAAGGGGTGTAAACCTGGATGGATCCTGTTGTTTTAAAGTGTGAACGTGTGCCTTGGGATGTGTCTGTTGCAAAACCACCTGAGGGCCAGAGCATTCACCCATTTGAACTGTGTGACCTTCTAACGCCTGACTAAACCTGATGACAGGCACTGCAATGATCAATCCACCTCAAAGACAAGAAGATAGTCAGGTAGGAACTAAAAATATTAAGTTGGCATTATCAAGGTTTATTAAGGTTTCTTTAGACTTGGAAGGTGGACAATTATTGTAAATGTCAAACTAAGATGAGGCAGATCATAGCACTAGCTGGTGTAAATGTATGTTTGAGAATGGTTGCATCCAAGTTCTCAGTAGCCTTTACTGGTTTAGGAAAGGTCTATTTTTTTTAGCCCCATGAGCTGACTTTTTGATGAATTTAGGCATAATGATGATGCGTAGAAGATAATAGAGTTCAGGGAATCCATGCCGATCAAGCTAACCAGTCGAGGATGCGTGGAATGCAGCGTGCATAGCTTGGAGAACAGTGACCTAGATGAAACAACTACACCAATGAACTTTTATGCTGATGTTCAGCCTTTTGAAAAAAGGATGGATTACTTACAGCTGCAAAAAAAAACTGATCTGATCTCCTTACATCTAAAGCAATGGTGGGGAGTTATTTTTCTCAAGGGAGCACTGTTGTCAAGGGATATTTTTCCAAGTATATATTTGAAAACAAAACATACATTTTATCTTCCATTGGCGACACGCGGAAATTGCAGCTGAACAATAAAATGGGAGACAATGCATCAGCGACTGAACCTTAATATTTACTTAGAATAAGTTATTATGCTTTCAAAACAAATTGCAAAAAATGGCGTCTACTATTATAATTCCTGTTCCTTTTGGAGAACTGTACACAGCTGCTTACATACCCAAATATGGAAACAAAAAGCATTGCCTTAAAAAAAGACAAATTGTTATTAAAAATAAAAGCAACTTATTCTGATTTCAGTGACAAATTTGTGCTTAATGCATGTTTGAAATTTGAATTTTCATGTGGGCCGGTCAAGGACATCGGAAGAGCAGGATGTGTCCTGTGGGCCACGAACGTCTTCTGGTCTGATCTAATTGGAGATATAATGTACTTTATATGTTATACTACAATATATTCTATATGAAATGACAAATTACTTGTTACTTAATGCTAATGTAAAATGGAGTATAACTATGAAATTTAATGGTACATTCCTTGGAATAAATTCAAACTAACTCTAATTTTATGGAAGTCTGACATATTTAAGACAGCTGTTACAAAGTTTTAATTCAGGGTTCCTATTTTCCAAAGAAAAATGCCAGACTTTTGCAAACTCAGCTTTCCATACTACTCAATTGTGTTATCTGAAAAAATATAGAACACATACAACACGTAAGAGAACAACAGATTTCCACATGGTACCAGCAAAAACAGAAAATATAAGGAAGGACACAAGGATGGAGTGGGGGTAGGACACAATGATTGCCAGAAGGAATAGAGGCTGGACACAAGGAAAGGAAAAACACAAACAGGAAGGAAGAGGAAGGAAGGAAGGAAGAGGTAAGGACACATGAATAAAAAGAAATAATGACATGGAAAGGACTAAAATAAGTAAGGAAAGACACAATGTGGGGTAGAAGGGCACAAGTAAGAAAGGAAGGAAGGACACAAAGAAAGAAGGATGGACACGAGGCAGGACACAAGCAAGGAATAAAGGAAGGACAAAAGTAAGACAGGGTGGAAAAAGAAAGAACGACATAAAGGAGAGAGAGAGGATGGATGGACACAAAGAAAGTCTGGTAAACATAAAAACCTTTCCATACTCTTATTTTCATTTCCCACACTTTTTCAGACTGCATAGGAAGCTAAAATAACAATTACAAAATATTTAAAATATTAATATTTGACGGTTTGTAACAACAGATCTTTCTTCAGGCAACTTAAGGATTTTAGACTGACTGACACAGTAGTTCTTGAAACCTTTGAGCCAAGGCTAAATCAGGAGTCTTTAGATAAAATCCCAGACTGAGCACCTTGGACTCTGCTAGCCTGCCAATAACAACTTCATGAAGGGTAATAATTATGTCTAATCGCCTATGGCTGCCTTTCCTGGTTCCTAAAGGATGAAAAGCATTTTTTACATGTGCAGAAGAGACAGAAAGAGACAGATTTTAGTCAATATCAGCAGAGATAGATATTGATATCATAATTATATAATTATGATATATATAATTAATAGGTAAGGTACCAGACCCAAATTAGATTTGCATTGTATTTTTCTATTACATGTGGTAAACAATTTTAGTGGCTGTGTGATGACATAAGCTGAGACTCTGCTCTGTTTTTAATGCACTGTTGCGTGTATCAAGAGTGACAAGCCTGTTTTAAATCCCCACCTGTGATCCAGCACACACCACCTGCTGGTGAAGCCATGATGTCAGCCTAAAAACACTAAGAACATCACAAGCAGGCCCCATCCTGCTGCCTCTCCTCTGGTTTCCTCTCCCTTTCTCTTTTTTTTTTTTTTTTTACCACCGAGGCTTTCGTGCTTTTGCTTAACTTCACTAGAACAGCTTTTTTTTTCCTTCTCTTATTTCGAACCATTCTCTTCATGCTGTCAGTCCAGATCACATTTTCAGTGCTCAGGGATTTTCACACTTTCCTAATGCCCCGCTCACTGTTGTTGTTTGCCCCAGGGCAGGAAAAAGCGAGTTCTTCCTCCACTTAGAGACAAAAAGGGTCAGGTTGAATCAGGCGCTGACAGGACTAAGCCTCTGTCTCTCTGCTGTGTCTGCTGCAGACATGTTACTGCAATGAGGTAAAACAAGAGAGAAAACACGTCTCACACCTATTATGAAGACATAGAGAAAAGTAATTTAATCTAATGCACATAAATATATTTAGTTTAGATTCACGCAAAATACTGAGTATGCTGTATGCGCCAAGAACTTTACCCCCTTCAATTTTCTCTATGCTTTGCGTTCACAGAAACATTTCCTCACATGTTCCTGAACATCACAAGGAATGCCGCCATCCTGAGGGCACGTTTTTTCTTCTCTTCTCTCTCCTCTTCCCCACCTGTCATTCTCAGCTCACACAGAACAAGAACTACAACAAGATAAGCATTGAAGAAGCAGATCTGGATGTAAATTGCCCTTTGTGGGGGTTCAGACCTGAGAGGTGTTTACACAGCATGGCACATTGCACATACTTGTTGGAACACATATACATGGTGAAACTGAGGAGAGAAATAAAGAAATGGGAATCAAACATTGATAAGTAGATGAGTAAAATGAGAGAACTGAGGGAAAATTATCCACTGCTGAACTGCTATGCAAAAGTATTCATACCCAATGGACTTTTTCACGTTCAGGGGTGTAGAAGCTGAGATACAACAACAACTTGCAAGACATTGGCATTGGAGGGCTGGAGTTTTTACACCAAACTTTGGAACACTTTTTACCATGCCAGAGTCCAGGTTCTGGAGCAGATCACGCTGGTGTGAACCTATCCCAGACCCTGAAACAGACTAGAGAACCATACCCTGGCATGGTTACAATTGCCGGTCTTGGCACGGTTTAGCCGGACCCTGGAGAAGGTTCGCTTGCAGTATGAATACATGCTGTTCCAAGCTTACAATACGAAATGATGTAAAAGCAGCGCATCTGAGTAGAAAAAGAAGAAGAAAAACATAGTAAGAGAATTAATGCGAAAAGAGTTTGATTAATGTCTCGTGGGGCAACATGGAGTAGTAAAGAGGTGTAGACGCACAACTACACTTGAACACTCACATAGCAACATACAGACGATCCGTGGACCAGACCAACATTGTGAATGTGCCCTGAGAGTCCTGATCTAACCCATTCCAATGAAGCTCTGGCTGTTTGCTTAGGTTAATCGTCTCGCTGGAAGAAAAACTTTAATTAGGCCATTCCAAAACCTTCATTGTGTTTATTTGAGCCATTCAGAGCTGGACTTACTAGTGTACTTTGGGTCATTGTCCTGGCTCATAACCCCTGAGTGCTTGGTCTTAAGGTCACGAACTGGTGGATGGAAATTCTCCTTCACTCTTGAACTTGCCTGAACTGCGGCAAGTCGCCCAACTACTTCAAGCAGTAAAGCAAACCCAAACCATCACACTCCCAATACCATATTTGACTGAGTATAATTTTATTTTTCTAAAATAATGTTAGTTTTACAGAAGATTTACCAGGAGGCACACCATCCAAAAAGTTTCAGTTTCATCACATCAAGTTTTGAAAATCATCAAAAAGGCTTTTCTGTTCCATCATTCTCTCTCCTTTTCACGAGAGAGATTGACTGGCTGGTCCACTGGTCCGGTCAGAACCACCTGGAGCTTTACCCGCTGGAGAACACCCCCAACACGCTACCTCCCCTCACCAACAACGCTATGTCTGCTGTGGATCACTTCTGGTTCCTAGGAACCACCCTTTCTCTAGATCTGAGAAAGTCCTCACACATAGACAATGTTTGGAAGAAGGCCCAACAGAGACTGTACTTCCTGCAGCAACTCAGGAACTACAACCTTCCACAAAAGCTCATCTTCTACACTGCCATTGTTCAGTCTGTCCTTTGTTCTTCCATCACTGTGTGGTTTGGCTCAGCCACAAAACAGGACAGGTCAAAACTGGAATGAACAATTAGGTCTGCAGAAAGGATCATCAGGGCTGACCTTCCCTCCATCCAGGACCTGTACAGGTCTTGGGTCAAGAAAAGTTCATCTAACATCTCAGCAGACCCCACACATCCTGGACACAAATTGATTTTACGTTTACCTTCAGGTCAGCGCTAAAGAACACTATTTGCAAAAACCAGCCAACACAGAGACAGTTTTTCCCCCAGTCTGTTTCTCTGATGAACATTCAGCAGTCAGTTTTATAAACATTGTTTTTTAGTAAAAACACTGTATATGTGAACATTTACAAAACACACTTTTATTTTCATTTCCCTTTTTATATATTTGTATTTAGAATGTCTTCATTGAGAGAAATCGCAAGTGGAAGTCAAATTCCTTGTTTGGTGAACAAACTTGGTGAATAAAGCTGATTGTGATTCATCAACACTGACTTTAATTGAGGCAAGTGAGGCCTGCAGTGCAGTGCAAGTTCAATTCAATTCAATTCAATTCAATTCAATTCAATTCAATTCAATTCAAACGTACTTTATTCATCCCAAAGGGAAATTAAATAAATGTTGTTAGGAGTTCTTTTGTGACCTCCTGGATGGAAGCCCAAGTCACTCTTTCAGTAATTTTGGTAGGTCAGCCACACCAGGGAAGGTTTGCCACTGTTACATGTTTTCTCCATTTGTAGTTATTTGGCTCTCAGTGTTGTTCACTGGAGTCCCAAAGGCTTACAAATCGCTATGAAACCCTTTCCAGACTGATAAATGTCAATGACTTTGTTTCTCATCTGTTTTCATTTTCTTTAGACTAGGACATAGTTTGTCTTTTCATCATTCTTTACCCACTTCATGTTGTCTGGCAGGTTCTTTTTAAAACACTTGATTTTACAGATCATTTTACATCATTTTACAGATCAGCGATAATTAGAGTGGGCAAAAGAAATTGAACAAAACAAAATGTGATTAATACAGCTAAATCATAATTTACCAAGATGGAGGTAAAGTTATATTGTCACAGGGGGGGTAGGTTGGTTTGGATAGCTTTTTATTTAATAAATGAAATCAGAATTTGAAAACTACATGTTGTGCCTAGTCATCTTTGTCTGATATTGAAATGTGTTTGATGACCTGAAACATTTTAACCTAAATGAAACCCAAACAGAGTGACACCATTAAACCAATGATCAAGTCATGGGAGAATTAACACACTTTACCAAGACTGTTGTCTGTGTCTGTGCACTGGAACCTATCGCAGTAGCATAGACAAACAGACGTGATGTATACAATAGGAGGCCATGGGACAACCCTGGCAGTTCTGTCAGGCGCAAGGCTGCTCTGTCCCTGGCTAATGCACGGCGGTCAGTGTGTGGCTTGTACTTGGGGCCTGATTAACCTACAAAAGGGACAGAAGAGCTGCAGGAACATCATGTCCTCACAGCGCAGGGAAACAGGAATGTACTCAGTATATTCATTCACATGAGATAAAACGTGATTACAACCAGCATCAGTCCCTAATTTACGACTGCACACTCAGGTGCCTCTTAGGACACTGCCTTCATAATTTCTCCTCTTGGCTTTGACTCTTGAAGGATTTTAACATAGCTGAACTGGGTCTGGTGAACACTGTTTTGTATATCTTGACATATAGTATTTATATCCCTCCAACTTTATTCTCATTTTGTGATATTATAACCACAATTGGTTGATTTTATGTGATAGACCAACAAAAAGTAGTGCCTAATTGTGAAAGTGGAAAGAAAGTGATAACAAGGTTTAACAAATGCTTTGCCGAAAAACAAATGTTAAAAACGTTTGCTTAAAATTTTTATTCAGCCCCCTTTTTTTCTAAAATCCAGTCCAACCAATGGTGTCCAGAAGTCACCTAATCAGTAAATAGAGTCCATCTGTGTGTAATTTAATCTTAATATAATTATAGCTATTCTTTGAACGCCTGAGAGGTTTGTTCGAGAACATCAAAGAACAAACAGCATCATATAGACCAAGAAGCACAAGCAGACAGGTCAGGGAGGACGTTTTGGAGAATTTTAAAGCAGGGCAAGGTTGTAAAACAATATACCAAGTTTTAATAATCTCACAGAGCAGAGCACTGTTCAGTTCATCATCTAATAATAGAAACAGTATGGCACAACTGTAAACCTACCAAGTCTTGGCCATGCACGTAAACTGAGCTCCTGAGCAAGGAGAGAATTTTAGAGTGAAGCATAAGGCTGTGGTAACTTTGGAATAGCTGCAAAGATCAACAGTTTAGGTGGGTGGTAGAATCAGCTATTAGTTGTGTACCCCACAAAGCCATAAGAAGTGTTGATTGCAATTTGCCAAAAGCCATGTAGGGGAGCACAGTAAATACATTGAAGAAGGCGCTGTATTCAGATGAGACCAAATTTGAACTCTTGGCCCATGGAAAACACTGTGTGGTAGAAAACTTATGCTAAACATCACTCTGAACACCCCGTCCTCACAATATACTGGTGGCAGCATCATAATGTGTGGATCAGTGTCTTAGCAGGGAAAAGGAAGCTGGTCAGAACTGACGGAAAGATAAATGGACTGAACTTATGTAGCGCTCTTCCAGTCATACAGACCACTAAAAGCGCTTTACACTAGAGGCACATTGACCCAATCGCACTCACTAATGCTCACACATTCATACACTGATCTGCATATCGGTAGGAAACTTGAGGTTAAGTGCCTTGCACAGTCGCCTCACAAGCTATATGACCTGAAGGGGCTACAAAAGATTTCAGACCGGGACTGAGATTCTGCTTTAGTAGGTAGAAGACACTCCAGCCAGAGCTGCAATTAATGGCATACATCCAAGCATATTCATGTGTTAGACGGCCCCAGCCAAATCTACACTTCTTTACGATTGGGAAGCTGTGGCAAAATATGAAAACTGATGTTCACAGATGCTCTACATCAAATCCAACTGACCTTGCGCTATTTTGCAAATATAAATGTAAGAGCTTCAGTCTCTGGATGTGCAAAGCTTGTAGAGATAAATTAGCCTTGCTTGTGTCATTTCCCATCCAGTACTTTGTGTTATCCTATCATCAAAAATCTCAATAAAATACACTGATGTGTTTGGTCGTAACGTGACAAAATGTGAAAAATTCCCAGGGTTGTGAATAGTTTTGCAAGACACTCTCACTTGCAGAAAAGAAACACTATGAATTTGCATGAAAATGCAAAAACAAATATACGATTAGTACAATATATCCACAAATATGAAAAATTTTTCTTTTTGTGCAGAGTCTTAGGGTGTATTTCAAAAGAATAAGAAGGTTTAAAGGGCTTCCAAACATTAACTCCACTACACTTCCTACGAGCTTCTAAGAATTTGCCAGAGAAACTGATGCAGATGGATGATATGGAGCTAAAGCTCTCAGTAATCTATCTAAATACTTGGTTATGTATACATGCGTGCACTGGCTGTAATTTAAATTTGAGTACGTGTACAACAGCATACACTGACACAGCTCGCCCAATACACCCTGCCTACAAATGATATGTTTGCATGTACACCTAATGATTAGTGTGAGCGTAAAGGTGAAGTTGTCTAGACTGAAGCAAAGATGGTACAATCTGGGGGAGGTAAAAACTGTTGGCTTGTTAGCCCTCTGTGCACTGGACGGTGGTGGGTATGGTGGAGGTTCAGTGAGGCCTGCAGCTCTCCTGTGGTGAGTGACCTCACCGCCTGGCCCCTGGCATTGTGACAGGAGCACAAAGCTATGCAGGGGACAGGGAGACGGGGCACATGCATCTATGTGGGGGAGGGAATGGGGGAGAGTGGACGCAGACGTGAATGAGCCTGAATGAGCAAGAAACGGAGAAAGACGGAACAGAAACATAAGAAAGACAATGTCCTGAACTGCAAAAGAAAGATGAAAAAGAGGATCACCTGGATCTCAGGAAAAACACAAATGAGAGCATGTGGAAAATTACAGGAAATGCAAATAAGTACAATAAATCCCCAATTAAAACATCTGTTATCTGTGGCCTTTGTATTCTGTTTATTGTGCTCTGTATGCTGCCAGTAGGGTCAGTCTGCAAAATGTCGCCTGACTGCAGGTGAAAGGGTTAGGTCAAAGCCCAAGCGCATCTTGAAAAGATGCATTTCTTAGTTTACTGTCTCTACTATAGTTGAAGAACCTTTAATGGAGAAGTGACACCTGTTTCATCTGTATGTGGCTAAAACACCCCCTAGGGGCTGCTCTATGGTAACAACAGGTATTATCATTTCCAGATATTAATGATCAGATGTTGTAAGGACCACTATGTTTATCTGATATGGTTATATGCTGGTCTATCTCTCTTTCTCCTCTCTTTGTTGTTTTTTCTCAGAACAGATTAATTAAAATAACTTCTAATAAAGCAACCAACAGGTCTATCTCAGTTTAGTGAATTTATCTTTGCTGGGTTTTTTTTAATTAATTATTATTTCTGCATTCTGAACAGGCACACAGCACCAGTACACTAAAGATGTTCCCTGTCAATCGGCAGGGCCTAGTGGGGAAGGTGAAGAGGTCGAGGTATAAGGGGCAGGGGTCAACTAATCAGTCACTTCATCAACTCATTACTCAGCTTGTTAATTAGAGGATTAAAGCAGGCAGGATGATGAAGCAGCACCTCTTCTAAATCCCTTTCCATCACTATATCCTTTAAAGTTTTGCGACAATTTGTCTTTATGTATCTCAGAAAAGAGTTTGTATATAGAACATTTCTTAATTTAATGTGTGGAGTATTGCCTAGTTCATTAGGCTCTAATTTACCTCAATCAAGAAATAGCATTACATTAGGTAGATAGGACATGTAGTTCTTGACCTAAAATGATCAAATAACTTATTCATGTAAATGGGTTTTTAAATGCAAGAGCTTCAAGATTTGAAGAGTGCACTTGTATAAGGTGACGAAAGAACTTGTAGAATAAAACATTTTGAACATGCATGTCAAAATGTTTTAAATAAATGTCAGGTCTCAGAAAAACAGAAAATGTGAGAATCTGTGTAAAACTTTCATCTGTTGAAAATCTTTACGCAAATATATTTAGAATGTAGTCTCATTAAGTATGAATTACAAAAGGAAAACAAACAGTAACTGTTTAACATCAGAATCTGTGTGCTTATTTGCTTATTAGGACGAAAGTGCATTTCAGCTGGCTAGCGTATTAAAAAGATGATGTCATACAGGCCCAACTTTGAGAAAATTATGGGAATTTAGTGGAAGATCAAGTTATGTTACGTCTTTAAAGTATGTTTGTCACTTCTGATGCGCTCGCATTTTGAATAGTGTAGGGTGTGGAATCCGCAGTGTTCTGGTATATAATAAGGTAAAAGTAGACGACAGAAAAGATAGTTATAAATACAAAAATAAAGATACATTTTTGTATCTTTATTTTTGTTAACCCTTTGCTGCATGTGAAAGGGTTAAGTTTGGATGTCTATGGCTCGGATCTTCTCCGTATCTGTTTCCTTTTTATTTCTGTCTCCATGTCCGTAACAATTGAAATAATCCCAAAGCAGTTTCTAATAAAGTTTCTTTTATAAATATCAAGCAGAGCTTTAAAGCGTTAGCTGTAATGCTCCACTTGTGAAAGAAAATCTGTTGGGCTTTTTCTTGGCACTCTGACAACAATTCTGAGCGCTACTCTGCCGGACAGGACACGGTTAAAAAAATAAATAAATAAATAAATAAAGATACATAAAGAATGAGGAAGGGATTAATAATCATTTTTAATAGGAATGTTCAAAAGATTTTGTAGAAATTAAGTAAGGCAATGAATTGTTATTTTGCCATCATTAAAAGTAAACACAAAGAAATCAAGTCTCCTTTAAACAAAATAAGCCAAATTACCAAAACAGAGAGTAAACATGCTAACATTAGCCTAGCACGTCATCAAACTGCTCCACATAAAAAGCTCATCAGCAAGAGCAAGACATGAATTTATTGAAGACTGTAGCTGTATATGTCGAGTCTTTAGAAATGAATAATAACGATGCTCGTACTCGTACTCGTACTTGTCGTCTTCCGCTTTATCTGGGACCGGGTCGCGGGGGCAGCAGACTCAGCAGAGACACCCAGACGTCTCTCTCCCCAGACACCTCCTCCAGCTCCTCCGAGGGGAGCCCAAGGCGTTCCCAGGCCAGCCGAGAGACATAGTCCCTCCAGCGTGTCCTGGGCGGTCCCCTGGGCCTCCTCCCGGTTGGACGTGCCTGGAACACCTCCGAGGAAGGTGTCCAGGAGGCATCCGGAATAGATGCCCGAGCCACCTCAACTGGCTCCTTTCGATGTGGAGTAACAGCGGCTCTACTCCGAGCCCCTCCCGAATGGTCGAGCTCCTCACCCTATCTCTAAGGGAGTGCCCGGCCACCCTACGGAGGAAGCTCATTTCAGCCGCTTGTATCCGGTATCTCGTTCTTTCGGTCATGACCCAAAGTTCATGGCCATAGGTGAGGGTAGGAACGTAGACCGACCGGTTAATCGAGAGCTTCGCTTTTCGGCTCAGCTCTCTCTTCACCACAACGGACCGGCACAGCGCCCCCATTACTGCGGCAGCCGCACCGATCCGTCTGTCGATCTCCCGCTCCACTCGTGAACAAGACCCCGAGATACTTGAACTCCTCCACTTGAGGCAGGAACTCCCCTCCAACCTGAAGAGGACAAGCCACCCTTTTCCGGTTGAGTACCATGGCCTCTGACTTGGAGGAGCTGATCCTCATCCCAGCCGCTTCACACTCGGCTGCAAACCGCCCCAGCGCATGCTGTAGGTCTTGGCTAGAGGGGGCCAGCAGGACCACGTCATCGAGTACCCTGTAGAGGGTATAGAGCTGGTCCAGTGTTCCACGGCCGGGACGAAAACCACACTGCTCCTCCTGAAGCCGAGGTTCGTCTATCGGCCGGACTCTCCTCTCCAATACCCTGGCGTAGGCCTTACCAGGGAGGCTGAGGAGTGTGATCCCCCTGTAGTTGGAACACACCCTCCGGTCCCCCTTCTTATGAAGGGGGACCACCACCCCGGTCTGCCAGTCCAGAGGCACTGTTTTCGACCGCCATGCAATGTTGAAGAGGCGTGTCAACCATGACAGCCCCACAACATCCCGAGATTTTAGGTATTCAGGGCGGATCTCATCCACCCCCGAAGCCTTGCCACCGCAGAGCTTTTTAACCACCTCGGTGACTTCAGCCTGGGTGATGAAAGAGTCCAACCCCGAGTCCCCAGCCTCTGTTTCCACCAGGGAATGCGTGATGGCAGGGTTGAGGAGATCCTCGAAGTACTCCTTCCACCGCCCGATAATGTCCCCAGTCGAGGTCAGCAGCCTCCCACTCGCACTATAAACAGTGTTGGCAAAGCACTGCTTCCCCCTCCTGAGGCGCCGGACGGTTTACCAGAATCGTTTCGAAGCCGACCGGTAGTCCTTCTCCATGGCCTCACCGAACTCCTCCCAGGCCCGGGTTTTTGCCTCTGCCACAGCCCGGGCCGCAGCACGCTTGGCCTCACGGTACCCGTCAGCCGCCTCAGGA
The DNA here is from genome assembly GCA_036173005.1 of Crenichthys baileyi. Lineage (NCBI taxonomy): Eukaryota > Metazoa > Chordata > Actinopteri > Cyprinodontiformes > Goodeidae > Crenichthys > Crenichthys baileyi. The sequence goes on along the minus strand of JAHHUM010002018.1, from coordinate 1,719,750 downwards.
GTCCCACAACCCAACCACAGCCGATAGGACTCCTTCTTCAGCTTGATAGCATCCCTTACTGCCGGTGTTCTGGGATTGCCGCCGCGACAGGCACCGCAGACCTTACGGCCGCAGCTACGGGCAGCAGCATCGACAATAGATGCGGAGAACATGGTCCACTCGGACTCTATGTCTCCAACATCCCCCGGAATCTGGTCAAAGCTCTTCCAGAGGAGGGAGTTGAATACATCCCTGGCCGAGGGCTCCGCCAGGCGTTCCCAGCAGACCCTCACTATGCGCTTGGGCCTGCCAAGTCTGTCCGGCTTTCTCCTCCTCCAGCGGATCCAACTCACCACCAGGTGGTGATCAGTGGACGGCTCAGCCCCTCTCTTCACCCGAGTGTCCAAAACATGCGGCCGAAGGTCTGATGATACGACAACAAAGTCGATCATTGACCTCCTGCCTAGGGTGTCCTGGTGCCAAGTGCACTGATGGACACCCTTATGCTTGAACATGGTGTTCATTAACGATAATAACGATGCTATAATTGTATAATAAATTATTGCAGCTTTTTTTTACAGAGCTAAGGTCATGTTGGTGCAGCATGGTGCAGCATGGTAAAGCTGTTCATGTGTGGAGGAAGTATGGGTTGCTCTCTAGAAAAACTAATAATGCAAAATCCAAAGGTGAGTCAGCTAAGTGGTACACGATGATAATATTAATGTCGAACTTGCAACTCTGATGAAGAGCAGAATTGTTTTGGGTAAACTTTAAAGCTACTATTTTTCCCTGCTTTGGCATTGGTTAAAACTTTTCTTAAACCTGTTGCTACCTTCACATAACTCTGCCCTCTCATGCCACAAATCTGCACTTGGATTTTCCAAAAAACCTTCCCTAAAATACTTTCAACTGGTTGTCACGTTTTGTCTTTAACTGTTTTCCTATGTAGGCAATATTGTAAGGAAGTAAACACTTAGATATGCACATTTAGACAGTGTTATGCCAGTTATCCCATCATTACCCACCGCTGATCATATGAAATCCATAGGCTTTTCCATTTAGGAACATTTTGCAGTCTATAATAGTTTCAGAAACTACATTGCAATGTTGTTTTTAAAACTTGCTGGAAAATTTCCTCATCCAGGCTTACCAGACTGTTTCTATGGATACAGAGAACGAGGCATTAATAGTGTGTTTTATTCACTAGGGGTGGTTTGTGGTTTGGAGGTATTAGACGACTGCAGACAGGCAGGAGGAGACAACTTGTTGCGTTTGTTTGGGTCTCCCTTTTATCACAAGAAAAGCTGGAGATAATCAAGCTGTGCAGAGAAATGCTACTTAAAACACAATTTAGTGCTATCTGACTTCTCATTTCATATCACAAGTCGTACTCAGATAAGAAAACAGTTTAATATATAAACAGGTTAAATGTTTTATAAAGGTGATAGTGCCTCCTTTCAAAGCATTAACTTTGAGCTCTTAACTGGAGGAAGTGGTGAAAAGATAAACTAGCGAATGAAGGTGCATCTTGACCACCAGACTATTTATACATAAAGGTATAGAAGCTATGGCCTCATGCCTGACTTCATTATTTTCCTGATTTTTTAATATTTATAACATCAATCTGGGAAACATCCTTATCTCACTGAAACCTAAACACAGTAATCGGATATGCAGGTTATCATAATAATTTCCCCTGATATGATAATTACTGTACACTTCTATCTATTATTCAACAGGTGGCTGAACACAATGTGAAATCAGACACCTGCTTACAGCTTATCTTGAGAAAATATGTCTGTTTTTGAGGGCGTGTCATAATGAGGTCATTCTGGCAGCTAATGGGCAGCAGATAGACGGGCCTTTCCTCCAGTCTGCTGGCAACAACACCCAAACAGATGTTCGTATGTAACTGCAGCGACAAACAACTGATAGAAAAATAGACAGATTAGTATAGCTTGCTCTAATGGCTTGGTGTTTGCTTATTTGCTGCTTTAACCCCTTTACTTTTAAAGTTGTTGTTACAATTAAGCTCTGTTGATGCAGATCGGATTACATCTATTCATCTAAAAGGTTTGGAGAAGCCAACGTTAACTTGATGCAGTAGTTCTGGTAATAATGTGTCATCGACTTCACTGGACTAATGTTTCCTGAAACATATGCCACTTTTCAACATCTATTATGATGCGTAGCCATGCCAACACAAGATTTGTTTACACATGGGAGCAGTTGAAGGAGCTTTCCTATGCCAAAGTAATGCTTGGAATAGGACCTTGACAAGCTGACATGGAGATGATGTAGAGCAGGGGCATAACGGAGAATAAGAAAGGGAAAGTTTAGCCATTTCTTTCCCTGATAGCCGCAGAGGTTGTGTAATGATTGGTGAATAAAGAGGACAGAGCAGAAGCGCTGTGAATGCAGTATTATGTATGTAAAATCCAGCTTTCAGACAATGTGAGGAGACACAAACTGTAGACAGAGGGATCGCTATACACAGCCAATATTTTTTAACAAAAATATTGGCTGTGAATTTCCATTCATATTGTCCACCGAGCCAGTTCACCTGTTTTTCCTCCTGACGGTTATCATCGCTGTTGTTGCCAGGCCACAAACACAAAACCCCAAAGCATACATGGCAATCTTAATATTTGAATAAAGCCTCATCAACTCATTTCTAAATCATGCATTTCTATTTCATTTTAGTTTTCCTATCCTATTGTCCATTTTTGCCTCAATTCAAACTGTACAAAAATATATTTTCAATATTTAATATTAATGAAATATAAAATTCATTCATTCATCTTCTATACCGCTTATTCCATAGTGGGTGACAGGGGTGCCAGTAATCTACCGGCGAGAGGCAGGGTACACCCTAGACAGGTCGCCAGTCCATCGCAGGGCAACACAGAGACACACAGGACAAACAACCATGCCCACACTCATTCACACCTAAGGGCAATTTACCTAACAGTCATGTTTTTTGGACTGTGGGAGGAAGCCAAGGTACCCAGTGAGAACCCACACATGCACGGGGAGAACATGCAAACTCCATGCAGAAAGACCCCCGGCAGGGAGTCAAACCCAGGACCTTCTTGCTGCAAGGCAACAGTGCTACCAACTGCTCCACTGTGCAGCCCTTAATAAAATATTATGTAAAATTTTAATGTAATATAAAATTATGTAAACCTATAGCAACTGCTTACATTTCAGCAAAGCATTCAATACAAAGTTTCCTAATGGTGGGGATTTAGAGCCAACTTAATGTATCAGAAGTAAGTTGTCATTTAAAGCAAGAAAAACTGTTCTCCGAGTTAAATTATTACCATAAAGGCAAAAATATATCAGTTAAAAATAGAACAATTTTAACTAAAATAAATATACAAATTGCTTTCCATCCTGGGGTACAATATGGAACAAAGCTTATAACCTATTACATCCTGTCAATGAACACTACTGGTTAAAAGAGGGTGGTTCTTCAGCCTCTTGCGCATTATCACTACCACGTATTCCCGCATTAATTTTGTGTGGACTGCGTTAGATAGTAGCTTCATCTATTAATGTTCTGTCATGACACTCATACAAACACATGTGTGCATGTTCTTATGAATGAATGCTGACCATGACTGATGTATTCTTCCTCTGACTGCAAGTATCCGTGAGTGTTGGGTACACAAGCGCATGCACTATTAAAACCCTAGATAAAAACTAACAGCTTCAGTTTAACTTTAATATTTTGTTGCATTCCTTTAGATCACTACAAGTGATACAAACTGGAACTGTAACCAATGTTATAATAAAGACGGGTTAATTAAAATCTGTAATTCAGCAAAATGGTTAACCTTTTCTTTCCATGCAGCTGAGGAGGCAGTGACTTCTCGCACGCACGCATTGGCGGAAATGCGGCTGGTGAAGCTCAAAAACTTTGAGGCCATAAAATTTGACATATGGAATGGTGTGTTAATCAAAGACTCCACACTCCCAGCTGGAGTAGACACACTGGGAAAACATTCTGACATGCTTACTTGGGAATGTTCTTGGTAGTGTGTGTGCATGTGGACACGTCGCACAAGTGTGGCTGTACGCACAAGATCCTCATGATATTGTCCTTTGAAGCGATCATGGTATGTGCGCCTGTGTATGTGTGCTGGCTGCACACTTACATTATAACTGTTAGGAAGATACCTCAAAAGGGTTAATTCAATGCATGTTGACATAGGGACATTTGTAAAACTGACATCAATGATCAGGTTCTAGTAATTTGTTTGTCCTGAAATGACTCCCCTGGAACGATTATCTTCTGTCTGAGTCTTTTCTGTAATCATACGCTTTGTCAGACCTGCACAGAAAACTAATGGTTCAACTTCAACAAACCAAAGAAGTAGTCACACACAAATCAAACTAAAATATCATATAAAAGACTTCCTTATTTAATGAAAAACTTCTGAAGTGACAAAGGAAGCATTTATGTTTAAAAGTTAAGAGAAAATGGCTGTCCTGTTAAATACAGTGATTAAAATAAATACTTGGTGGCCTGCACTGTCTACCTAAATTCCTACAAAGCCAGATAAGTAAGTTGAGAAGATGAAATAACTTGTGAATGACAGACATGGTGAGATGCGATAATGCAACAACAAGAAACAAAGCCACATAAAAAGAAATGAAAGCAGAGGAAGAGCTGTACAGACAGCAGAGAAACAAAGAAGCCTTCATTGTTTTTAATTTTGCCCACTACTGAAGGGGATGATAGCATAATATGTTTGCTAATGGGGGAACAAATCTTTGGCGCTCAGCTTACATAACTGCTGACTGACTAATCATACATGCTCCCTGAAACACACACAACTGTCAGTCAGAATATTTCTCTCTTTGTATAACTGAGTTGAAGTTGGAACCAGATTTTATTTACATAAACTATATAAAAAAGGCATAATGATTTTGTTCTTAAAACCTGACATTATACCAGACTAAACTTTTCCTGTTTTACGTGAGTTAGGGTTACAAAAAATATTTCTATTTGCTAAATGCCAGAATAATGAGTGATAGAATATATTTAACTGTTTAATTTCTGAAGTTTCCATACATTTTCTCAGTATATATTTGGTAAAATAGCCTTTTAAACTGTATGAATTGGGCCAAATACTAACAAAACTGGTGTAAAGAGGTTTGTAGACCACGGCCTGATACATCTTTTCATCTCTCCCTACAAATTTTCTATGGGACTGAGATCAGGGCCTTTTAATTGCTGCTCCAAAACATTGACTTATTTGACCCTTATGCCACTTTATAACTAATTTGGCAGGGAATTTAGGGTCATTGTCCCTTCTGAGGACAGAATTATGAAGGTCCATAGTTCTCTTACCAATAACTTCCCTAATTCTTTTGATTTTTTCCAGATGTCACACAAATAAACGTGTGTTTTATGTGTTGCCTTAAAATATATCTACAGGTGTGCGTTCAATTAACTCAAAAGTTAACTTAATTGTAATTAAAAGCTTACAAAGCCACGTTATCCTCCTCTGGCCTTTTCCCAAATAGTTTAAAGGGATAGTAATCTTGACTTGCATAGACTTCTGAAGTCGAAAAAAAGTAATAAAACCTCACTCATTATTCTGGTACTTAGCAAACAGAGATCATTTTGGTAATCCAACTACCCCACATCAGAAAAAGTTTAGTCTGATTTTAATGTCATGCACTCCGAAAATGAAATATTTAGTGTATGCAAATATCTGGTTTAAATGTAACTATTAAATAGTATATGGAGTGAAATAAGAGATTTGCAGAATGTTCACATATATAATTCTAGTAATTATAACTAATGTTATGATTGATCTAAAAGATAACATAATAATGTATAAGTACTGTAATGTTAAATACAGGCTAATACCAGAAGCAATTGTCAACTGTCACCACCTTCTCACCCACTGAGACCAGATCTGCAAGAACATCTGACAAGCCAAAGAGGCAGCTGCTTGCAGTCTGAGAGGAGACCAGAAATGAAAGGGTAGGAGGCAGAGTGGCGGCCATGTAGTCAGGCTCCATCTGCTGATCTGCGTCAGTTAGAGGCAGCACTGGCACATCTTGAGAAAGCCCATGTTCTTTACTCTCTGACTTATTCTTCACTTTGAAGCTGCGTTTGGCTTCTCTCTTGTGGTCTGTTTTAACAGCAATTTCAAATTACAGCAGATTATCAAAACTGTGCACTATGGTAACATGTTATACCAAACCTGCCTATTCAATTCAGCTGTATTCTTGAAATCTGAAGCATCTGATTCATGTGGATAGGCACTCTGGGTTGCTTTGTGCAATTTTCTATTTTTGCAAGTGTAGACTTTGAGCATACATGGCTCTCCATCCCTCCATCTATTTTCAGGTGGAATCACAGAAGATGATATCTTTTCCAGATTCAGCATTCCCAACATAGCTTGTACCAGTGATTTTCAAACATGACATTAAAATTATTAATGTTACATTGCAATATTTGAACATCTCTATGCTTCTACTACTCAGGAGTTGTTTCTGAGTAAGAAAGCATATCTAACCATTCTACTGAATGTTTACCTAAAACTTTGAAAAGGAATTCCTGTGTGCATGATATTATTTGGTATGTTTTAACTGTACCCTTTCAGGAAAGCAAACAAGACAGCCAGTCAAATAAAATCTATTTCGTGCATGCTTTCATGTGATGATGTCAACTGCATTACATGGCTTGGGATCGCAAACAGCTTTGGGTATATTAAAACCTGATGGCTTATCGTCTTTCTCAGCATTTTTCTCTTGTGCCCATAATCTACCACGTCAAGCACTAAAAAACACAGTTTTTCAAACTGTCCGGACCCATCGCATGTTGCAGGCCAGTCAACGCTCCTTCAGAGGTAGTGACAGGCAATCAGAGGCACGCTTGCCAGCGCCAAGGAAGCATTGAAGACTGTCAGCTGATGAAAGAAAGGAAAAACTGTGTTTTGGGTTTGGTCTGTGTGGGCTCTAGCCAACAGGAAAGCACCAGTGTTTTCCTGTCCATGGGGCATAATGGATTCTCTCCGCCAATGAAACCCTATTCCGGCTGGGATAGATGTGAGCTGTATGAGAAGACAGCTAAAGAGAGGAAGGACATGAAAGAATACAAGCAGATGGTGAGAAAGGGAGGGATTGAGGAGGTTTGCCAGTTTTCGGTTGAAAAACAAAAGGGAATAATTCTTAATTTCTAAGTAGTCTGTAGACTACTACCTATTTCAGTGTCTGCAACATCATCATGTTGCACAGAGGGGTTACTATAACAACCAAAACCATAATGCAAAAAGACATGCCCCTGAGCCAGTCATCCATGTACCTCCTCTTTGGCTCATTCTGGCAATGTCCAGCTCCTCATTTCGAGACTTTATTGCCATGACATTCAGGCAACACTGGTAGACAGTGGTCACAATGTCAAAACAATGGCACACATACATACTCAAAAGAAAGTCAAAGCATCTTCCAGCATAATTTCATTAGGGATTGTTGTACATTGGGCTAAGAAAGGCCTTGTACCTTCTCTCGTTGTCATCTAGGTGGGCAAACAACACATTCTTCGAGATGGCCTTGGCCAAGGCAGTCATGGTCTTGTAGTCCTTTGGAATCACCTGCACAGACAAAGAAGTAATTACAGTTAAGTGGGCAGCAACAACAAAGCGCAGGTGGAACCATGAAACAAACCAGGGCAAACACATAATGCAATCGACTTCAAAGAAGACCAAGATGAGTAATTAAAGAGCTACACATTGGCAAAACCTAAAAGACATATCCCACACATGCATCTGTGTATTTTTGGGAATGCCCATCTGCTCGGCCATAACCCTAAAATGTCACACAGATCTTAAAAAATTCACGGGAGCCCTGAAATCATTCATAAAGCATGCATTTTTATGTACCAGACTCTGTGATGCGTGTTCAAGCAGGGGGGTGGGTGTTTGGGGGGAACGGCAACATCTGAAGCCAAAACAAAGCAGCTGAACACAGAGGTCTGTGTTTCTGGTAAGGCGTCATAAAAGATGCTAATTTGAACATACAATAGAAAACACAAATAAAACTGAAAAGATAAAGATAAAGAAAAAGAAGAAGAAAGTTTCTTAAACTCTGCATCTTTCTAACAGAACCCAGAGATATAGAAGAGTGTGTAACTGTGTGCGTTTGCTTTTCATTCTAGGGAGGAGGGGTTAGGCTGTAATTAAGTTAAGGCAACAGATGTCTCCACATGAAGACAACCACACTGCACAGTGTACAATATGCACACAAGTGCACACACAGCCACATCACACATGAATGAAGGAACGCTACATTTTTATCATCTGTAGAACTACAAGTATGACTACACAGCAGCCACAAAGAGAATCATGCTGGTCAATCCTGGAAACTGAATAGAGAGGGGACACAGATTTTTAGGTTGGACTCCTGCTAATCTTATGCAAGATGCCAGCTCTAATTATTTTATGCAGGGGATTATTAAATATGAGGGCAATAGGGCTGAAACTATCCTGCAAAATGCTTTTGCTTACCAAGATACATGGCTCTCAGACCAAAAGCAGGATACACAGAGCTCCCTGCGGGACTTAGCGGCAAACCCTTCATTTTTCGAGCGGCAGAGCACAAAAGAGGCAGAGTTTTCAAAATATCAATCGGATAAAGGCTGTTCAATGTGCGAAGTCGCAGTACTTTGCTGATGTATTTGTCTTATTCTAAAACTATCAATGGAGTCTCCCCTGCTAGTGAGACAGAGAGGAAGAGAAACAAGGGATAGAAAGTTATGGTGATAGTAATGATCCAAAGAGCAGTGTGTGGCTTGTGAAGGGCGCTGTTTTACTAGAATGACCGGCTAATTCATCCATGGTTAGATGAAGTTTGATGGACATCCTGTGTTTATTGGCTGTGTAAGGATGCATCACAGTGCACAGCAATCAATGTGCAACAAATTTCATCTTTAACCGCAGAAGAGTGTAGTGTTGTTAAACCAGCACGGTGCATGCAATACAAATGAATGACTTTCTGAGTGCAGTGCCACCGGGACTGCTTTTGGCCTTAAACGCCACTAATCCACGGTTATGACGGAAAGCAGAGCGCTTTTCTCAAGCCAGTTGTGTCATTTGCATTAACAGAGTTAACTTTTGTACTGTACCTTCAGGCGCACTACTTTTACTGCAGTTCACATTTAAAACAGTGGACATTGCAGCACAGGACATCTCTAATAGTCAACTTTAATTACAGAGTTTGACCTTATAAAAGTTACTTTTAATTTCTGGGGTGCGGCGATGGTGCAGGGGTAAAGCGTGCAACCCAAGTACAGAGGCTACAGTCATGACTGTGGAGGCCAATGGAGTACAGAAAACTAATTGTCATGTTGTACCAGTGTACATTGATTTAGCTTTGTGACACAATGCATTATATACCTGTAAGTAGCCATCACAGACATTGAGCATGCATTGAATACTGCCATGAGATTGGCTGATTTGCAATTGAACAAGTGCATCTAATCAAGTGGCGCATGTGTGTACATCATTTTGATGCATATGCAGGTAAAAAGGAACACGCTTTCAAACTCTACTCTGCTGCTCTTCCTGTTTGGATAGCACAATGTCCCCTCTCAGGAACAACTCCATGTGCAAATCAACTCGCTCCAATCTTCACCCGGATCTTCAACAAGTCACTGGAGAAGTGTGAGGTCCCCTCCTGCTTCAAACGATCCACCATCATCCCAGTGCCCAAGAAACCCACCATCCTAGGATTAAATAGCCTGTAGCCCTGACGTCTGTGGTCATGAAATCCTTTGAGCGGCTGGTGTTGAAGCACCTGAAAGACATCACAGGCCCTCTACTGGACGCCCTGCAGTTTGCGTACCGAGCAAACAGGTCGGCAGATGATGCTGTTAACTTAGGTCTACACTTCATCCTGCAACACCTCGACCACCCAGGGACCTACGCCAGGATCCTGTTTGTAGACTTCAGCTCGGCCTTCAACACCATCATACCAGACATCCTCCACCAGAAGCTCACTCAGCTCAACGTCCCAGCCTCCACCTGTCAGTGGATCAACAGCTTCCTGACGGACCGACAGCAGCAGGTGAGACTGGGGAGCATCTTCTCCCGAACCAGATCAATAAGTACTGGTGCCCCCCAGGGGTGTGTTCTATCCCCACTCCTCTTCTCCCTGTACACAAATGACTCCACCTCAGCAGACTCGTCCGTGAAACTCCTGAAGTTTGCAGATGACACCACTGTCATTGGACTGATCCAGGACGGTGATGAGTCTGCATACAGACAGGAGGTGGATCGGCTGGTACACTGGTGTAGTCAGAACTGCCTGGAGCTAAACCCACTCAAGACTGTGGAGATGGTGGTGGACTTTCGGAAAACACCACCTCCATACACCCCCCTCACCATCCTCAACAACACCGTGTCAGCTGTGGACCACTTCAGGTTCTTAGGAACCACCATCTCTGAGGACCTGAGATGGTCTTCACACATAGACACTGTTCGGAAGAAGGCCCAGCAGAGACTGTACTTCCTGAGGCAACTTAAGAAGTACAACCTTCCACAGGAGCTGCTGGTCATCTTCTACACTGCCATCATTCAGTCTGTCCTGTCTTCATCCATCTCCGTGTGGTTCGGTTCATCCACAAAACAGGACAGGTCCAGACTGCAACGAATAATCAGGACTGCAGAGAGAATCATCAGGGCTGACCTTCCCTCCATCCAGGACTAATACAGGTCTGGGGTCAGGAAAAGAGCTGCTAAAATCTCTGCAGACCCCACACACCCTGCACATAAACTGTTTAGAGTTCTGCCTTCAGGCCGACGCTACAGAGTGCTGTTCACAAAAACCAGCCGCCACAGAGACAGTTTCTTCCCCCAGGCTGTTTCTCTGTTGAACATTCAATAAAATACAAAACAACAGCATACAGATGTTGCAAATGCACCTTTTTATTTATATATGTGTATATTGTACATTGTAAATATGTATATTCTGTAGTGCAAAAACACATGTTGGTGTTAGCAAGGAGACATGCAGATTTAGCAGTTCAAACACTATCTCAAACCCTGACAGAGAGGAATCTCTACATTTTAAGACAGTCTGCTCTTTATAGCAAAACCATTTCAATCAGATGAGCAGATTAGCTAATTGGTTGCTTTCTATTAAAAACGAAGATGGAGTCTCACAGTGAAGCCTTTTTTGAAAAGCGATTAAAAAAGATGTCTGTAAACATGTTACTTTGCCTCTGATTCTTCATGTGTTAACCTCATCAAAGGTGGAGGATATACAGCGCCATGTCTCACTGAGGCAATAATGTGGCTTCATGTTCTAATTTGATTTTGATTAATTTTCCTCTGACGGGCTTATTGTGCAAGTTAAAGACATGCAATAATCTCTCTTCAATTGCTACTGACGTGGCTTTGTGTATTGTGTGTTGTGTGTTGACGTATACATTTGAGTATGTCAGTCTAGAAATTAATTAGAGGGACATAGAAAATACACAAGAATGTATGCTTCATTGGCTATGCAATTAATGTGGTGATGGTGGCTCATGTCATTACCTCACAATTCATGTCAGGTTAATTACAATTCAGAAAATGTAGGAATATTGCAGAGTATTGTATACGTGTGCAGGTTGAAGAATAAGTGTGTAATGTGTGTAAATGTAAAATATAATTTACAAAGGCCTACAAAGGCCTCAATAAAATATGGACCTACTGACAAACAGGAAGTACTAATATCTCTTCTCATTTGATCTGTGTGTGAGAGTTCATGTGTAAATACAGCAACACATGAAACTAAGTTACAGTAAGAGAATTAACTCTACTATCACTTGGAACTGTGTTTCTGGTACAGCCAAATATATGGGCAAAATTACATATGATTTCATTACAACACATTTGTATGTTAGAATACAAAAATACCCTTTGCACACTTCTATGAATATAATTTAATTGTGAAGTTAGAAAAAAGGTCTCTTATAGGACAGCCCGATTAATTTTGACATGTTTGTAATTTATTCAGTAACATTAGACCTATTGACTAAAATGCGGTTGAGCTTTAGTTACGATTTAGCCATCTGTGGATATTTTAGTTTTAGTCCAGTTTTAAAAGACTAAATCTTGCTAGAATGTAGTTGATGAACTTGAATGTACAGGGGTTGGACAATGAAACTGAAACACCTGTCATTTTAGTGTGGGAGGTTTCATGGCTAAATTGGACCAGCCTGGTAGCCAGTCTTCATTGATTGCACATTGCACCAGTAAGAGCAGAGTGTGAAGTTTCAATTAGCAGGGTAAGAGCACAGTTTTGCTCAAAATATTGAAATGCACACAACATTATGGGTGACATACCAGAGTTCAAAAGAGGACAAATTGTTGGTGCACGTCTTGCTGGCGCATCTATGACCAAGACAGCAAGTCTTTGTGATGTATCAAGAGCCACGGTATCCAGGGTAATGTCAGCATACCACCAAGAAGGACGAACCACATCCAACAGGATTAACTGTGGACACAAGAGGTAGCTGTCTGAAAGGGATGTTCGGGTGCTAACCCGGATTGTATCCAAAAAACATAAAACCACAGCTGCCCAAATCACGGCAGAATTAAATGTGCACCTCAACTCTCCTGTTTCCACCAGAACTGTCCGTCAGGAGCTCCACAGGATCAATATACACGGCCGGGCTGCTATAGCCAAACCTTTGGTCACTCATGCCAATGCCAAACGTCGGCTTCAATGGTGCAAGGAGCGCAAATCTTGGGCTGTGGACAATGTGAAACATGTATTGTTCTCTGATGAGTCCACCTTTACTGTTTTCCCCACATCCAGGAGAGTTACGGTGTGGAGAAGCCCCAAAAATGCGTACTACCCAGACTGTTGCAACCCCAGAGTGAAGCATGGGGGTGGATCAGTGATGGTTTGGGCTGCCATATCATGGCATTCCCTTGGCCCAATACTTGTTCTGGATGGGCGCGTCACTGCCAAGGACTACCGAACCATTCTTGAGGACCATGTGCATCCAATGGTTCAAACATTGTATCCTGAAGGCGGTGCCGTGTATCAGGATGACAATGCACCAATACACACAGCAAGAATGGTGAAAGATTGGTTTGATGAACATGAAAGTGAACTTCAACATCTCCCATGGCCTGCACAGTCACCAGGTCTAAATATTTTTGAGCCACTTTGGGGTGGAGGAGCGAGTTAGGAAACGTTTTCCTCCACCAGTATCACATAGTGACCTGGCCACTATCCTGCAAGAAGAATGGCTTAAAATCCCTCTGACCACTGTGCAGGACTTGTATATGTCATTCCCAAGACGAACTGACGCTGTATTGGCCGCAAAAGGAGGCCCTACACCATACTAATAAATTATTGTGGTCTAAAACCAGGTGTTTCAGTTTCATTGTCCAACCCCTGTAGTTGATGAACTTGTGAAAATGTGACATTTTTTAACATCAGACCGAGATCATCTAGCTAGAGTCCATCGGAAAACATATGACCTCCACCTTCTCCACCTTGTGCCATATAAGTTTTTACTCCACTTTTTTTCTGTCCACTGCTGTGTGTTGTGGTTTTGGAGTCAGATCAAAGCACAGACAGGTGCATAGGATGAACATAGAGAAGGATTTATTGATAATAAAAATGGATAACTTATTGAATAGCACAAGAACAGGCCAAGGAATAAGGACAGAGAAAACAGGCATGGAGAAATCAACAGGTAGACTAATGGGAAGTGTTAAGGTTTCCTCACAATTCCTCACAATTGGTTTTGAACAGTCTGCTCACCGTTCTCCCCTCCTTCCCTTCTCAGTGACTCATCCTCCCAAACCCCTGGAACCTTCCTCAGATCAAGCTCCTTTAACATTATTGTTTGTAAATAAACTGTTATTTTCCATTTAAAAATTTTCCACTGTCTACTGAGAATTTCTGCATGTGGACATAATGGCTGGAGGACATAATGACCACTTTCACCCTCTTCGCTACATTCTCACACTACTCTCCAATTTTGCATTATTTGCTGTTATTTCAGATTTTAACTTTGTTCTCTCTCTTTTCTCTTCCTAGAAGCTACACCTGGCCTGACTCTGTGTCTACTTGTGACACCTTTCTGGAGAGGAGCATCGTCGAAGCTTCTGCTGGCAACAACTTAATGCTCACCCTCTACCAATGATCCGCATGGCCCTGTCTTTCAGTGTTTAACCCTTTCTCTCTCCTAGACATGGCGATTGACTGAGCTTTTGCTGTGACTAACTCTATGTGCTCTCTTTCAGACTCTAACCTTGAAAACTGGCTCAGAGTTTATCTGTTCTTTCTTTCTAGATGAAACGATTAAAGGAGCTACATCCATTAACATTTACCTTTTCCTTCCCATAGAAAGTACTCCTGGATCAGTGCTTCTTTGTTCTCTTTGTGTCTCTGCTCTGTTCTCTCTAACCCCCAGTCGGTCGTGGCAGATGGCCGCTCACACTGAGCCTGGTTCTGCTGGAGGTTTCTTCCTGTTAAAAGGGAGTTTTTCCTCTCCACTGTCGCTACATGCATGCTCAGTATGAGGGATTGCTGCAAAGTCAACGCCAGTGACTGTCCACTGTCTCTACATGCTCATCCGGGAGGAGTGACTACTACAAATCTCTGACTCGATGCAATCTGTTGGGTTTCCTTAGATAGAAAAACTTTTTATCCAATTTGAATAAATGACTGAATCTGACTGCACTGTTCAATGATTAGGATTAATTTGAATGTCTGTACCTGAGTCTTGTGAAGTGCCTTGAGACGACATGTGTTGTGAATTGGCGCTATATAAATAAACTGAATTGAATTGAATTGAAAGGGGAAAAATAGACAGATGGCAATATTTTAACTCTTAACTGTTGTGCACAAAACAGATAGTTTTTTTAGTAGCCAGAATAAATATTATATATACGAATAACAATACCAGAGTAGCCCCTATTCAAGTGTTTGAAGTATTTCTGAGGGCAGCCAGACATTATGACATGCTGTGACAAAGAAACGCACAAGAGGCCCCTTTCAGATCATACTTCCATAATAAACACAAAACCACACACCCTCCATTACAAATAACTTTGTCCTTTCAGATTATAAAAGTGGTTACATCTACCATCTTGGTACCCTGTGTGCTTTCAAAGCATGCTTTGAGTTTGCAAAACCAAAGGCGCGTGGCTTATGACTCGCAGCATTCACCTCAGCAATGCATAAGGGTTGAGCTCCATGCTGTGATGCCCATGAAGGCTTTTCAGATTCATTCAGTGCTTTAAATACAAGCAAAGCTGTTGTGCACCATCCTTAACATATTATAATCTCCATCAGAGTTGGCTGAGCAACATATTTCTCAGGACAGACTCATTGTGCACGGCAGACTCCTACTGCTTTCTTTTGGTCGTTCCAGAATCCCGTATCCACCCTAACAGTTATTAGTGGGTACAAGTTCATTATTGGTGGAGTGACTTCAAACCCTCTCTTATCACATGTCAGGACCTCTCAGCTGATCATGCAGCACGTTTAGATCACGGGAAGGAAATGATGGGTGATCTGAAATGGGCTAGAACAGACCAGAAGCACGTCCGAAAGGCTTAAAGTTGCAATGCATTTCAAGGTTCATGCCCATTGATTGACGAGTCCAACTCCGAGTCCTCAGTCTCTGCTTTCACCAGGGAAGGTGTGACGGCAGGACTGGGGAGATCCTGAAAATACTTTTCCCACCACCTCATAATGTCCCACGTCAAGATCAGCAACTCCCTACCCACATCGTAAACTACCCTGAGGCTGAGGATGGTTTGCCCTCACTGAACTAATCCCAGGCCAGGAGTTTTTGCCTCTACTACTGCCTGGACAGCAGCACGCTTTGCATCACAGCACCCATCAGCTGCCTCAGAAGTCCTACAAGCCAACTAGAACTCATAGAACTCTTCAGTTTGATGGCATCCCTCACTGCAGGTGTCAACCACCGGGTTTGGGGATTGCCGCCACGACAGGCACCGCAGACCTTACGGTCACAGCTTCAGGCAGCAGCTTTACCAATAGAGGTGGAGAACATGGGTAATGTCCCTAGCCTCCCCTGGGATCCGCGGAGCTCTCACGGAGTTGAATACGTCCCTGACCGAGGGCTCTGCCAGACATTCCCAGCAGACTCCTTCCACGTCTGTCTGGCTTTCAGCTGATCCAACTCTCCACCAGGTAGTGATCAGTGGACAGCTCAGCTCCTCTCCTTACCCAAGAGTGCAATGAAATGTGGCTGAAGGTTCAAAGACACAACTGCAAAGTTGATCATCAACCTTGAGCCTAGGGTGTCCTGGTGCCAAGTACTCTGATGAACACCCATATGTTTGTACATGGGGTTAATTATAGACAATCCATGACTGGCACAGAAGTCAAATAACGAGACACAAATCGGGTTCAGATCAGGGAGGCCATTCCTCCCAATCAAACCCCTCTAGGTGTCGCTGTCATTTCCCACATGGGCGTTGAAGTCCTCCAGCAGAATGACAGAGTCCCCAAGATGGGCACCATCCAGCACCTCTGACAGGGACGCCAAGAATTCCGGGTACTCTGCACCCCTGCTTGGCCCGTAAACCAAAACAACACTCAGAGACCTCTCCCCGACCCGAAGTGCGCAGAGATTTGACCCTCTTGGGGTTTACCCTATTCACTGGGGTGAATCTGTTTATGATCGTCTAAATAAACTCATGTGTCCAACTCTGTTCAACAACTGCTTTCATAAATTTAACAGTTTCTTAACCCACTGTCATTTTTTTTGGTTTTGGGTTTTGAACTGCTGTGTAATCTGACCTTGCGTACGTAGCTGACAGCATCCTCCTCGGTGTACACTTCCGCGCTGACTCCTCCCCTGCGGCGACGGGCCTTGACGACTGGGTTCGGAGGTGGAGGAGAAACCTCATCGTCGTGAGAGTCTGACTGGCTATTAGACTTCTGTCGTGCCATAATCTGCTTGCATTCTTCCTGTAAAATCAGAGAGATAAAGATGTTATGATGCCATTGTCTTGAGTACCTAAACAGGAAGAGAGAATTCAAGCAGGCATCGTCTTGCTCCAAGGTAAGAACAACAGGCAGCGAAGACATCAGAGACCCAGGAGGCCTGTGGCTGGCTGTGGTTCTAAACCCTGAACACAGTGGGTGATGAGTTATTGACCGCTTTCTTGATTAAAACATTAGCATACAAACTCAATTACATCCCTGTAGCCTTGACAGTATATGAGAGAGCTTCAAGACACAAACAGTGGGGTAATAATTTCTGCAAAAGCAGCAATCGCTCAGTCTTCATGTATTTTCCCACAAATACTGACCACTGCTATTACATTTCAAGTCTTTAGCTTGAGTGTATAAATCTGCCGCACCGTAGTTAATATGATAAAGAGATTTTATTAGTCAACCTTTTGTGCCATAATTTGCTTTGTTTTGCCACAATATTATGTATAGGTCCTGTTTGCAGTTGCTTGTCCAATGTTTCTTTAGTTTACTTACACCTATGGCCAGAGCTGGCCATAGGTGTACGTTTTCTTATTTTACCTGTTGGCAAACTAACCGTATTAACAAGAAGTCAACAGTATGTGTGATTTTACTGTAAGCGATAATTAAGACTGAATAAATATTTGTATAAGGAGAAATAAAACTAAAGTACTTCTTTACTTATTAAGGAACGATGTGAATAACTAATTTATTTTATGCAGTCTTTGGTCATCCCTGACTTCTCCCTGCAATCACATGGTGTATGAAAATGATTATTCTCCAACATACACTGTGATTTATATTGGTCCTTCACCTGTATTATTCTCAACAAGATCAACATTGTTTAAAAGTCTTGAGTCAGTCCTCACTTCTTTGTTTTCCTTTCCGAGGAGCATGAAAATAATAAGTAATTATTTCAAGTGATCATGATCAGGGTGCAAAGGTGCCGCAGAGGTAGAGGTAGACCTTAAGTCTTCGTTGCAGCCTGTCATGGGTTCGAATCCCAGCCCGTTGACCTTTACTGCAAGTCTACCCACTCTCTCCGCACCCCTGTCAGCTCACTTTCAGAAAAATAAAGGCCACTAGTGCTGCAAAAAACATTATAAAAAAACAATTGTGATGATCATTAGTACTACAGGCTTTCCAAAGGTTTTCTTTCAGCTTTGGCTGATTTTCATTAATCAGCTTTTGTGCATACATAAATATTAAAGTTATTAGGCTGCTGGGCTAAGTGGGGGCTAAAAGTTAAGGACGATTTTTGTTAAACACTCTTGCATGTTGTGAGGAACAAAAAATATAAAAAGATCTGTTATATAGCCCAAAGTACAGCTACATTAAACACTTAATGACCTTTGGGGGTTGAAATGTGCATGTTACTCAGAGTTATTGACATCATGGTACTCAAGCAAAGTTTTAATGCTACTTTCATTTTAAAGCCATAACAATAACCATAGAAAATGTTATCATGTCAGCCATTAAAACCAGGAAACATCTTATCCGTAAGTGGGATGAAACTATAACATTCCACTCAAGTTTCTCAGGAAATTTTCAAAGCCACCCATGCCTATTATGAACCACTGTGTATGTAACTAAGTAAATTAAACTTAAAACAGATCAATAAACTAAGCCAAAACATTGTGTTTTAAATAGAAATGTCCAAATGCTAAAAAATGCATATTTGTTGAATCTGGCTTCTTGTTATCATTATGAATGTGGCATCCTTACTGTTTCTAAATCACTGTGATCCAGTTTTATGCCTCAAGCAGACACTCATTTTACTCTTCAGCACAGGCAGAAGAACGGAAGGAAAAAAATAGAGAGGAAACAACTTATGTTGGTCTGAAAAGACCATAAGAAGAGATCGAACCAGGGATAAGTGCATTTTGGACTGTTTTTAGATCTGTCCTTAAACACTGTAACAATTTTTAAAGTTAGAAAGTCTACAACCAATTCATTAGCTTGGACTTTAACTCAGCCTTTGAAATAGTACCCAATTTCTTTGTTCATTTTTTTAATCACAGCATCTCTCCATTTCACTGCCTCCCTTCACTGTTGGAATTTAAGTGTTACTCCTCCCAGACAAAAAAAAAAACAAACTCTCACACACTTATAAACACGAACTAGCGAGGCAAGCAAAAATACTCCCAGGCACAAGGTTTCACGTGGTTCTTGTTTATGCACAGTCGCAAACCTGAGAGAAAACACAGTCTGCAGGATGAGAAGACAATAAGACAAACTCTCCCTTACCAAAGCATGCGCGAGCAGACTGCAGAGGGAGACGGGAGATCACACAGAGATGGCTAAATTAGGACGGCTACATCTGCAATCAAGTAATTTACTATTTCCTCAGATGAGTTAAATTTTAAAAACCATATATGAAATCATGAATGTTTCAGCTTCACAATGACATGCACTCACTCAAACAATTCTAAACATGTTTACCCAGTGACAAAACTCAGGTAGCAAACTCCAGGTTAGGTTTGCCTTTAATGGTATTTACCATGGCATGTAGGGCCCCTGCTCAGGCCTGCTGTGTGTCCCCCAGCAGCATCAAGTCTCACTGTGTGCTCATGGGAATCAGCACACATGGATTTCCATCTCATACACACCTGACACACATGCCACAGTGCATCAGCATCTTCCCATTAAAAGTACAAGCAGGCAAGCTGGCTGGGTGAGGCAAAGAGACGAAGAGCGGCAGAGAGTCTCCGGTCCCCACGACGATGAAAACACTGATCACAGCAAAAAAAGAGCCCGACTCTTCATCGCGGCTGCAGCACTACTCTGTGTCGCTTCCTTTCTGCCCTCCGTCTGGCTCTCTCGCTCTCGCACTCACAATCAGGTGGCGCAGTGAGCGGGCTCTTCTTGCTGCCCTCCGTCACTATGACAACTGGGTGCCAGAAGAGTCTGATTGGAAAGACACAGCGGCTCGGCGATGCTCTTTCATCGGTGCACCCACCAGTTCTTCTGACGCCTGGTCTGCAAAATCTCTCTGATCCAAGTGAGTCAGTTAGCAGAATGGGAAACGTCACTCTCCTCGGCACCCACTTCTGTTCGGACCAAATGGTGTGTCTCCATGTTGTGCACCACATTTCCTCACTTATTTACCTGCTGTTCATGCCAGAAACTTCTTTCTGATCTTCTTATTGATCTCTACAGGCTTTCCTCTTGGATTAGAGGGTCTGAAAACACTTAAGATAGTGACGCACCAGTAGTCAAAGTCTCATCAACCCTAAGTGATTGGTAGGTTAAATATGAAAAAAAAATCATAATATTTTTCTTTTTCTCCTGGTTCAGAACTGAACATTTACCTTTAAAGGACATAAACACTTGACAAACAGCACATTCTCTAATTCAATTTTTTGTTAGAAATTTCTTGAAATTCAGAAGAACGTTAGAGATGCTCAGGTGCATCTTAATTCATTAGAATAGCATTGAAATGCTGAATTTATAGATACCTCACACACGGACTGACACATTTCAAGATTTTTCTGTTATTTTTTGTGATTGTGGCTTGTAGCTAATAAAGATCCAATATTCAGTTTCTAAGAAAATTATAATTGTATATATTGTATATATTTCTTATACAGGAATGTTGGCCTTGTGAAAAATGTGTCCATGTACTGTACAGTAGTTGGCCTCAATACTTGAGGACTCCTTTTACACAAATTATTGCATCCATGCTGCATGGCATGGAAGCCATCGGTCTGTGGTACTGCTGAGGCGTTATGGAAGCCCGAGTTACTTCAACAGCAGCCTTCGGCATATGTCCTTCATTGGGTCTGGTGTCTTTTATCTTCCTCTTGAAAATACAATAATACCATGGTTCTCAAACCAGGTATTGTAACTTGTGCCAGTGTGGGCAGGTGCCAAGTCCTGCTGAAAAATGTAATAATCATCTCCATTAACTTATTGGTAGAGAGAAGCATAAAGGGCTCTTAAATTTCCTGATAAACAGATATCCTCTCATTATTACTGCACTTTTTTTCTACCATATTTTTTCCTTCCACTTAACTTATATGCTTGGATACAGCACTATGTAAAAAAGCCAGCTTCTTTAGCAGTGACCTTAAGTGGTTTACCTCTGGGGGTGTCAATGATTGTTCACTGGGAATTCAGCAATCTTCACTATGACTGTGTAGGGCACATCATTACATTTTGGTATGAAAAATCCTTTCTTTATTGGTTTAATGTAATATTCCTACTTTCAGCTATTACCATCAAAATTACAAGTAAATAAATGCTTGAAATATATCACTCTGTGCGTAACGAATATATACAATGTATGAGTTTCCCTTTTTGAAACAGATTTTCTGAAATAAATTAACTTTTCAATGACATTCTAACTAATTAAGATGCACTTACATGCTTTGGTGCATAAACTGGGATAATCTTGTCATTCTTTTATTTTCAGTTGGATTCAAATTTAATACTTCTAAAAACCAACCTGCAGCACATTTCATATTCTACATAAAGTCAATATTTGGTCAATTTAATCTGTGAATTAAAACAAAATTTCCACAAATGATTCATATGAGTTACAGAAAATTGGAAGGAGCAGTAAGTCACACGGAAAACAGTATCAGCCATGGAAAAAGTCAGATCGCTGCTTCTCTACCTATAGCATTACTTTTACAGTTAAAAGTGTGAGAGTTTCTACACAGCAGGCTACAGCTGCAGAGATGTTTTCTGACCATTTTTTTCTGCAACAACGAAGTCTTTTTGGAGCACATCCTATGAAGCGCAATGAAAAAATGACAATCTATCAAATGTTTACTGCTGCCTATATAAAAAGACAAGCAATAGAGTGTTAATATCACACCTTCCGTTCTGGTTTGTTTTCAGCTAAAAGAAACCGTCCCATTGCCCTACATTAAGCTCTATCCCTTCGTCTGTACTCTGCTCGTCCTGCGTCATCATCTGCAGCTGCGTGCCAGACAAGAGAGGAGAAGGCTAGGAGAAAGATGATCGGAGACAGAGGACACCAGGACAATAATAAAAGAAAGGCTCTCTTAAAAGTGGGCAGTGGATTACCAATAAAGTGTTTAAACAGAAATCCAACCCCCACACACAGGGGCTCTAAAAAGTCACTCTTGTTAAAACCATCATCACTTCCACTCTAAACTAATTAATAGATGATGAGGCTTGTTAAAATGAATATATTCTGCTCCCTTCGTTCCCTGAATCAATTTGCACGCAGCAGATATTAACAAAAGTTATGAGTAACTCATTCAAAAAGCTGCAACTAACGATTAAAAATCAGCCTGAGAACCCTACATGCACAAGAACAAAAGCACTCAACTCATCAAAACAGATTAGTTAGCTCTGGCCACAAACACTTGAAAACACAAGTTCCTTTAAAATGTTAAGTTCTGATAACAGAGAGGAAAAAAAACATACACGTCCATAAGTGGTTACCTTACGTTTACCTCCTCCAGCGTCATCCACAGTTTCACTCTGCACTCCGGGGGTTGAAAGTATGTGAGTGAACCAAAGACAACACACACACACACACACACACAAAATCACACGCAGGTAATGAAGCATGCAGGAGCTGATCCACCGGTGGAGCTAACAGTCTACTCATCACTCCGTTCTACACCATTACAGCTCCACAATGGGGCAAATTTTCACTGCTGCGTCGGCTCTGACAGAGCTGATGATGTTCATTCTGTTCAGGGTCCAAGTTTGTCTCCCCTTATAATGTCAGACATTTTCTACCGCTTATTCCATATTGGGTCGCGGGGGAGCTGGTGCCTATCTCCAGCAGTCTACGGGCGAGAGGCGGGGTACAGTGTGTCAGCAGTTTGTCTCCCCTTATAATATAAGTATATTAAATGTCAAAAATGTAGTTTTCAAACTACCTATATTAGCCTTGTACTGTCAAGTGACTGGGCTAAAGAGGAAAAACACAACAAATTGTTGAAATGGAGTTGATTTTCTTACACTGCTCAGGTCTAACCAGTCACCTGAGAAAAAATATGCTGATTGATCCACAATACAAAAAAGTTCAGTAAACCCCAAGAAAAATTACTACAGGTTTTGAACATTGCTTACCTGCTTTAGCTGCTATTTCTTGCTATAATGCTTGTCTCTCACGCTAACCAAATGTTTAACAGAAGAAAACTGACAGGAGGGAATGGACAGATGAGAAAAGACAAAGAAGGACCACCGTGGAGACAAAAGCCAAGGGGTCCTGTGTAACTATAGGGACCCTCAGGTGAGCCGTGGAAGAGGAGGTTTGGTTTCGGGTCATCGCGTGCAACCAGGGGTAATTTGACAAACTACTCTGCTCAAAGTGCAGTGGTGCATGGGGATACATTCATTCTATTTACTACTATAAGTTTACTATAAGTCCTTATGGATGTAATTTTGCTTGTGATCTTAACCTGACCTCAAAATTCTAGACAAGTGGCACTAAAATAATCTGTAAATGTATTACTACCTGTTGATGAACTGTCACAAGCTTCAGCATATTTTATTGGAATTTTATGCGATAAACCAACACAAAGTGGGACACAATGTTGAGGTAGAAGGAAGATAATAAATTTTTTCTTTAGTTTAAATAAAATCTAACCCATTTGGTGTGCATTTGTATTTAGCCTCTTTTCACTCTCATATCCCTAAATAAAATCCAGCGCAACCATTTAGCTGCAAATGCACACCTAATTAGTAAAGAAAGTTTACCTGTATATAATTTGATCTCAGCTGTTCTATGAAGGCCTCAGAGGTTTCTTAGAGAACTTAGTGAACGAACAGCATCACGAAGACCAAGGAGCCCTGCTTCAAACTTCTTGCGAAGAAGACGTAGCGAATCCGTGCAAGACGTGGCTCTGGTCAGATGAAACTAAAATTGAACTGTCTGCTGGGTCTGTGGCGGGAAACTAACGCTGTGCATCACCCTGGACACAACATCACCACTGCGAAACATGGCGGTGGCAGCATCATGCTGTGAAGCAGATTTTCATCACCTCCAATTTCTATTATGTAAAATATTTCATAAACCATGTATTATTTTTCTTTCACTCCACAAGGATATAACAGTTGGTATGTCACATAAAACCCAATAAAATAAATTTAAGTTTGTGGTTTCTCCCTGACAAAATGTGTTTAAGGGAAAAGAATAGTTTTGCAAGGCATGGCATTTAATGCAGAAAAGTACTAAGTAAATTTAAAAAAACGCAACAAAAATAGATTACAGCGGAGACACAACTTTCCTGACGAATCGCCTATCTCACAAGCAGTCGTAATGCAGCAGGGTTGGCACAGTTTTACTCTACATGCTTCATTTAGCTTTGCATCATGCAGAATAATTGCAACATGTGGCTTCACTCCTGTGCTCCCTTTTCTTCAGCTTACATAGCAGAAATTAAGAGACTCACACTTAAATATAATTACACCACTTCTGTTGACTGAATCTGATAGTAGTTCATCTTAAATGATAGGTAGCAGTCATCATTACATATCAATTAAATGGCTAAAATTGATGTTTTACATTTACATCGATAAGAAAATATGGACTTTTCTGTTTTTGTTTCAAGCTATTTTTATGTTTTCCTTCCTTTCTTGTCATGACATAGAGAAAATTTTGTGTGTTCTTGAAGATCACAGGGTCATCATACGTTTGTCTCATGCTTCACTCTAGGCACAATATATTTTTAATTCTCAACAACCATTTTTCCATCTCTCCCTCTTAAACATTTCAAGACTCATCTTTCTCTCTTCTCTTTCCTCTTTTTATACTTATTTATTTTTGACAGTAAAACTTAAGTGAAACTTACTTTATCTAAAACCAACACTGAAAGAAACACATTTGAATTTACTAAATTAATTAGTTGCAACTTATTCAGACACTGCTGAGAGAGATCATGTTTCTCCTGCTTTAGCATCTCTACACCTGATTCCTGTGAAGTTCAGAGTGTATTTCAAATTACAGTGTATATACAGTGCTGGCTACATTAATTGGTCACCCAAGTGAACATGAGTAAAATGTTTCAAATTGAATCTCTTCTTTGCACAATCTTGGAAGGTTATCCAGAGTCCTGGGTCATCTTGAATGCTCTCCTCTCTTCAGGACTGGTTTTCTCTAGGAGTTAGGTCTGGGGGCTGAGGTGGCCACAGGATAAGGTTGAACTTGCGTCTCGTAGACCACTTCTATGTTGATTTACTTATTTGTGTTGGAACATTGTCCTCCAGAATGACCCAAAGAAGACTCTACTGGTAGAGTCTATCAAATCTTTGTCCAAAATCTAATTTTAAAGAGATCATTATGCCGTAAGAATGTTCCAAGGGCCTTTGGAAGAGAAAGGAGCCCACAGGATCACAGATCCTCCACTGAACTTACCCTCAACTGTACTTAGCATGAATCCAATCTAAGCTAATCATTTTTTTCCATTCAATTCCAGTTAAGCAAACTCCACATGTTTATGTTTGTGATGGTTGGACAGGTAAGGATTTCACCGGGCATGCCTTATTAACAATTGCTCAGCATGTCTAACAGTTACTTTGAAACTTGGTGAATCCAAGATCCCACTCTAATATTTCCTTAACACTGAGCTTTGGAGATTTTTTCACATTACCATGACTGTGCATAGCAGCAACATGAATATGGGTATGTCCCCTGCATAGTTGCCAGTTGCTAAAAGAAGTGTCTCTGGTTCATTTCATTTATAAAAACCCAGAGAAATCAAAAGTCATGGAATACTCACTAGAAGTTCCTAGAAATGTTAATAAACCTAATAAAATCGAAGTAATAAAAACAAAATGCTTTGAATACATTTATTTTAAAGGGTTTGTTCGGATTACCAATAATTGTGCAACTGGTAATATTGTTAACATGACATTAAAATTTTTTTTTCCAGACAGAATAAATGGACTCAAATTAAAGGTCGGATTTTCCTACATTTGATTTTATTTTGAAGTTTTTTGCACATTCTTTTTACCATGAGTGCCAATAAATTTAATTGGCGCTGTATTAGATCCATAGCTCTCAAAAATGTAGGCCTCGTTTACACCGCAACGATCCATGGAAAACGGGACTTTTGTTACATTTCTGTTAACACATCTACATGACAACGTTTTGACTACAATTTCCGTTCACACAACAGTAGAGACGTGAAAATGGTTTAATTCCTCTACCATGCAACTAGTTGGCGGTATGTACTTTGAAACTTAACAACATCCGCAAACCGTCCTGCTAATGGGGAAGCAGGATGTTTCAGGGAGAAAATGAGCACTTTGTTGGAGAACCGACGTTAGATTCAAAGGAGTCAGCAGCACAAATAAGTACTCTGCAATCCAACATTGTTATTGTTGACATCTTCGTCTTCTGTGGGTTTTTAACTGGTCGACAGCCACTATGTTGTGTGCAAGCGCTTTAATTACTGCTGATTTCGATCATACTGTGCATGAGCCAGGGCGTCCCCATAAGACACATAACATTTTCCTGTCTGCACGACCCATTCTCCTATTGCGCTCCAAAACGTGCGCCGGTGTCGTGTAGACCACCAGAAAACGTTGTCCTGTAAACAGGGCTTTAGCCTCATCTTATCAGAAAAACACTCAGTGTTCTATAAATAATAAATCTTTTTAATGATTTAAATTAGCATCTTTTTATACACAACTCCAACAACACCGCTAAGATCCCAGAGAACACTGTGAAGCCTGCACATGCCTAGTGTAAGAAAACATCTGTAATGCAAGCTGCACTATTTCTGTAACCAGCAACAAATTCACAAACTTAATAGTTTCAGCAGATGAAAGCTGTTACAGTTACTGTTGTGCAATATGTTTACCCACCTAAAGCAGACTGCGAGCATAATAAACTATGCACAAATGCAACATATGCCGTTAATTATGTGTCTCTTTAAAAGTGATCTTGTCAGATAAGAACTCAGTTCTGACAAAACAAATCTTGTTTTTTGTCTTTAGGCTGAACAGATGTCAAAAAATTAGGGGCTCACTTCTCTGCAGCCAGAGACACACAGTACACACTGAGCTGATAGAGATGAGGGGACCAGAACACCCATCTGAAGCTTCTGTCGTACACATAAAAGGCATCATTACCATGCATAAATGGGCAGGAAGAAAGGAACCGAAGCGCTTGTCATTTTCACATTTACTCTGTCAGACTGTAGACGTGTTAATGTATGAATGCAAAGGTTAAAAACAAACTATTTAGTGTTATGATAGCAATCAAGACAGAAACTGAAGAAAAAAAAACAAAAGGCAGAAGGAAGAAAGTAAAAAAAAACAATCATATACAGAGAACAGATAAGACTGCATGCTCTGAATGAAATGTATTCTTCTCAGGAGGAAAATGAGGTTGGGTTTGACAAAAGGACAGAAAGATTACGCCCAGGCAATTAAATTCGCACACAGAGAACCCTGACCAGATTAGAGAATAAAGTTTGTGAATACAGGATGGATCTTCGGTCTATCTATCCTCTGCTGTTGCCTAGGTTACCGCCTTTAGTGAGCGAGAGGAGTGCTGACAAGGTTGGCCCTGAGAGACGATAGAAAACCACAATCATGAAAGAGAAAAAGTGAAAAGAAATATTATGAAAAAATGTTTTTATGTTGTTTTTTGGGCTGAAAGAAACATCTTTCTGAACTAAAAATAAAAAATCCAACACCCTGAGGTCTGCCAATATTTTGAAAATTCGAGCCTTTTCTTTTATTTTCAGAAATAGCGCGACTCTACACTGAAATGTATGTGCTAATAATATAAAACAAATCATACAGATTATGATCTTGAGAGAAAATCCTGGATATGAAAAAGGCAAATCAAATTTAAACTTACCCAGAGCTGTAGGAAAGAAAAACAGTTAGCCACTTAAATAACTGGAACGCCACAAACGCGTGCATGGTCTGTTTCAGCTCCATCAATGAGTGACCTCATAATATTAGCCCAGATTTGGACTAGTTGACTGCCGTCGTGTTGGGCTTCTGCTGACAGTACAAGGATAGAAATGTGCAGTTTTTATTCCAACCGCTTGTACACATCAATTAATTTAAACTACATGACTTTAGAAGCTCTGCTTCATGTAACCAAAAAAGAGGGGGGCTGTGATCTTGCAGTCACAGGCATGAATTACTACATATTATTCAAGTGGTAACAATGTGGTAAATGGGGTCATGGCAGCAACCAGCTGCTCGTTGAGAAAAGTTAGAACAATGCAGGAATTAGGGGATCTCCAAAACCTTCCAGTAACAAGAAAACAATGTTGCTGATAGCTTTTTTAAATTTACTAGAAGAATCTGAAAAGTAACCAAATATAGAAATAAAGTCTCTAAGTTAGCAACAGTGGTTCAGCCAGAGACAAGACCAAACCACACATCAGAGGGGAGATATTTCAAAATAAGAGTATGCCTGCAAAGGAGAGTGGCCAAATAAAAATGTAATAAATATTTTTTTTACAATTACACTGTTTTTGGTCTTTTGAAGCCAAATTTGAAATTAAATGATAACTTTGATTAATGGGACACTCTTAGAACATACTTTAATACACTTTGAAAGCAACATTTGATCAAATATAGGCATACAGCTCCACTAAGGTTTGGTTAAATGTCACATGGCACCTTGTACCTCAAACCCATGCTTTTTGCAGCCAGGTATCCATTTTGGAACTGATGCTCAAGCAGCGATGAGGACTTTTTGATTATATTTTAATGGGAAATCCCACAAACTGAATTGTGACAAATTCTAATTTAATTGTACTTCATTCTTAGATGCATTCAGCATGTCGTTAACTGATTCCTAGTGGATTCCTAAAATTTGTGCAGTATTCTTAACAGATTCTTGTTAATCGTACTGAATTCTTGACAATATTTGTGCGAATCAAGCCGAATCTCACCATTTATCTTTATCTATCATACCTGTGTCGTAACTGAATCTTAGGACGTCACAAACTGGACAAGAAAATTTGTAAAATTCCAAGAATCCTCACAAATTTCAAAATTTAACAATTCTTGGCAATTCGTGTTATTCGTGGTCTGTGTGGAAAAGAGCGTAAAAGGCGTGGGCACATATACCAAACAGGCTGATTCATGTACTTTCTAATATTTCCCTAAAGCATAAAGGGTTTCAATGAGATATAGAGTTAATCAATCTGTCCAGTTGCATTAATCATCACATTAACAATTTGCACAATATCAATTTTGGAAAGGCCTGCTAAGCAATACTTGGCCCTCCAAGAGTATATTTGTCAAGTTAGATGTAGCCTGACTGTCTGAGATGTTCAGATCTGATCTAGATGATTATAATGCATATGCTAAAGCTAATAAAGATTGATAGGAGTTTCATGTTGATGGGAAATAAAGAAAAATAATCAGAATCAGTAAATCACAATATTTAACAATAATGCAGCCTGTTTTTGTAAAATCATACAACCCAAATTACAAGTACAATCTATTCAATCTTCATATTTGATTGAGATAATAGTTGTGGTCCATAAATCCTATTGAATTAATTACTTCAGCTTTTATGTGCTAATCTCTACCACAAATATAAGTATTCATGCTGCCCCTCTGTTGACGGGGCATCTCAGTCCCAAATACCAACAGCACAAGAAGCTGTTTACACCACTGACGTTGATTATTCATGAACGTTCTGAAAGCTTTAGAACGTTTAGAGCTGCAGAACGTGAAAACATAACGAGAAGAAGTTCGCTAGACCGTTTTGAGGATGATCAGTCCCCACACAAAGACATACAGGCAGAATTTTAGCTGGGGAGGACCAACAAGGGGATAAAAATGAGATTTTTGCTGAAATCTGATGACTCCCACATGACACCATGCACGCACACAGATCCCTGCAGCAAGGATCAGGACCCCCACCACCCTGACCCACTCTGCAGATAATGCAGTATAGAAACTTTAACTTCTGCATCGGAACCTTCTTCACAATCACTTCTCTTGTTGGAGATTTCTATCCTAGACCGAACTCTCCTCAGGGAATAAAGAACGTCCTGCAGCTTCAGCTCATGCACCTTGAAGACCCATTTGTAGCAGTAGGGTAAAAGAAGAGCCTATTGTTCAAATAAGCATGTCTCATGATCTGCACATGACAAAACACAGCCAAGTGCATGATCTCTGGATGATCAAAGCCGGTGAAGGCTAAATATGAGCCACTTAACTCAGATGACAGGAACTTTATAATAGAAGACAGCAGACAGTCATTTTAACATTTAATCTAAATCAAATTTATGAACAGAGGTTTCATAAAGCTTTCACCTGACAATTCTCATTTTAGTTCATCCCAATTTTTCTGAAAATCTATGAATAGCAGCAAATCATTCATTTTCTACCTGCTTGATAATGGAAAAAATAAGCTTATCACAAAACTTCTGCTTAATTAAAACAATGATTTCTCAAAAACCGCCCATAGTTACACAGCGTCACTGAAAATCCACTAAAATACTAAAATCCTCCAAATTGTGCAACAGAAGGATCTGTACAAATAAAACCAAAGAAAAAAGAATTACAGCAAATCTTCTTTTCTCTTCCACAAGACAGGCCGTCAAATACCTCAAAATGCAGAAGTAAGCAACATAAACTATAAACTTTCTACAACATCCATTCAAAATAAATAATCTAATGTTTGAGAGGAAAAGCTCTGATTTCCTGTCAGATGTAAAATCCTTCGATCATTAATTCTATATAAACATGACCCTTAGGAAGGTTTTCTATCTTGATCGATCAATATTTTTATTTTGCTTTAGGATGAGAGCATTTTTCACAACAGGTAGAATTGGACTCTCTAAGAGGATAAAACAAAGCAACTTTTCGTGTGTTTTATGTGCTTATATCTCCCTCCCTGTTTAAATTAACTGGAAATCTGAATGAACAGCTGCCATTTCTCCAAAGTTTCCTTTATAGAAGCTTCTTCCAATCCAACTTAAATTAATTTCATATCAGTTTATTTAAAATGTGCAGCTAGACAACAAATCTCTTTCTCAAGGCACAGGTTTAGTGTATTATGATGTCGACTGGTAAAATGCTTTCTGTCTAAGGAAGCCCAGCCAATTGCATCGAGTCTCTGACTTTGCAGCAATCCCTCCTCCTGAACAAGCATGTAGCAACAGTGGAGAGCTGATTGCATCGAGTTAACTTCACAGCAATCCCTCATAACAAGGGCCGACAGCCTTTGTTCTTCTTACTACTTCATTTTCTAACAGCTGGTCTATTTTTAACGTAGCTAACTTGGAGCCTTCTTCATTCTGTAACAACTTCCAAACTGAAGAGTGATTGAGAGTCCCCACTTGGTATGGTGCATTCACTGATCAGAAAAATGATCGGGTTTTATGTTTTCAACAGGCTAACAGATAAGGGCTGTAAAGTGAAGCGAGTTGTTACTCTGTTGGTGGCTGCAAATCTCAACATATCATCCAAAAAGGTACTGGTACTGTCAGCCACAGCACATGTGCAACAAGGGTCACCCCTATCCTAACCCACTTTGTAGTTGTGATTTAGCTTTTCGGCTGAATCCACAAAGCTCTCTCTTTCATGTAAGTTGTTAGCTTTTGATTAATTTGTCATCTCCCTTGTTCCTCTGCTCTGATGTAGACGGGCTTACAGAAAGCGAGATACAAAAAGTCTGTTGTGTAAGTCTGTGACCAGGACACTGGCCTTTTATGGGAACCTCTCTCACATCCCCTGATGGGCTCTACTATTGTAGACTGGAACATAAATCCTCTTTTATAATATTTCTTTCTATGTTGTCTTTTGGATTTTTCTTCTATCATCTCCTTTGATGCAGAGAGACTGAAATGTCCTGACATGGCACAAGATAACTTCTGCTGCAACAGAGTAAAGCAACAATCAAAAACTACAGGTTATAATTTATAGACTGTACAGGCATGTAAAGCAAAGGAAATTGGCCTGTCACCTTTTTAAACTCAACCCAAAACACATAAAAGCTCCGCATTGCAAAGAAGAAACTGAAGTTTTTGTTTATTTTCACCAACCTTCTCCAGCTTTTCAAAATGCTCCCGCAGGAACTTCATAGGCCGCTCAGGCTTGGCAATGCAGAGGTTCACGATGCACTCTTTGAGGATCTGCTGGATGTTGTGCTTCTGCACAAAGATCTCACACCCCTTCAAACTCTCGTCTTCTTCCAGAGCCGAGGAGGAGGTGGCCATCTTATCTTTTATCTCTGTGGCAGTGGGATAAAAACAGGGTGGACCATGAGAGGAGGGGAGGGAAAGTAGAACAGAAAGGGGGCAAGAACGAGGTAGGCAGCTTAGAGAAGGTAGGGTTGAGGAAAACAGAAATATTGAAGGGAGGGGCAAAAATGGGGACCTCACAAGAACTCGACTCACAAGAACAAAGGACAAAATAGCAGGAATGAATATATTTTTAGTAAAGAAGCCAATGATATGAGCAGCTGTCTCTTGGCCATGTCTTTCAAATGAAGAGTCGTGATTATAGAAATCATTACAGGCACACTTCTGATCACTTGTTGATTTCAATGATACAGTTAGTCCAGACGGTGAATTTATAATTTTATATAATTTAATCAGATATTAATCATATCTGATTAAATGGTATACCTGCCCAATGAATCTCTATAATCTTGCTGCAATTCATTTAAGCTCACTTTTCTGAACATTTTAGACTGTAGTAATAACAGTTAGCAAATTGATTTTGTTATTTCTAAGTTATGATTCTGGACTTTATAACCATATTAATACAATTCAATATAAAGTTATGACACACAAGTTCATGCACTGATATAACATGAACCACAAGAATTTTAATTAGCCATTCTTATTTTTTTCAATCTCCTTATGAAATTAACCCAGATAATACCTTAGTCCAAAGAATATGTCATTAGAAAAACAATAACAGAATCAATTTTTTATTGGCTGACTAATGTTACGCATCTCTCAGTAATTCCAAGTCCACCTCTTATTGGCTGATCAGCTTCTCGTGACATCTCCTCCCCCGGAAGCACAGGCTCAAGTCCTGCTACTCAGACTAAACCCTAGAATCCATTTAGCTAGTTATGCTTAATAGGGTCAGAAGTACAACTAATCAACCTTTTTAGATACAGTTTTTAAAATTTTAATTCAATTCAAAAATACTTTATTAATCCCAAAGACGAATAACAAATATTCAGAGCACAGTGGTATGAAAAACACAAAAAAAAGAGCCTCCAAGCAGTCATTTAGCATTAGCAGGTTACCTGAATTAAGGTTTTAAAAATCGGTTTGAGATGCCAGAGAAAGTGACCAGAGAAGAGTTTTTGTTTTTTAATAGAGTAACACAGAGCTACACCTCCAACACCTGTTGAAGTACACTTTAAAGTGGAACTAAACCCCATGTAAAATAATAACTCCACCCCCAGACCAATTTTTAAAAACGGCACCAAAGTGGCTCAGGAGGACGAGCGACAGTGGCAGCTAGCTTAATTTGATATATCGACACATGGAGAGAGAGCAGAGCAACCCCGATAGTTTCACCACAGATAGATCTTTGAGGTGAAGGATTTTCCACCCCCCTCGTCATCGGAGGTTAAGAGAGGCTTTACAGAGCCTAGCGGGCCTGAGCCTTATCAGTTCGAGCCGCTGGCTCAAGGCGCTGACTCGGTGATGCCTGAAGCCGGCGCAGGCGAGGCAGTGGGAAAGCAATTCCAACTCCTGACTCGCTACTGTCGGAGGAAGATGGTTTTACACTCGAACGCGGAGGCTGTGATGTAGGCATGTACCAAGCTGTACCGTTTTAACCAATAGGAAAACTAAACTGCAGTAGCCACCATTCAACCCAATGGCAGCACTAAGATGGTTTCAGGGCATATATTGCACAATTAAACAAGTTTACATGAAATTTTAAAAAATAGCACAGTAACATAAAGAAAGCACACTTAATGCCCAGTTTATACAGTTTATCTGCAAAAAACGTTGATTTGGTATTTAATTTATCTTTAAATCCGGTGGATGAAAGAAGGTTGCTTACTTTACAAGAAATTAGTTTTTTTTGGAAATAGTTTTTCGTTTCAAAAAATGGAAAGGCACAGTGTAGTCGCTAAAGGGAAACTACCCATCTCTCCTTTTTTGGAACAGCTATTTTAAAAGCATAGTTAGGAAGCTGCTTGTGTCTCCTAAGTGGCTGACTGCAGACTGAATACCTTGGCAGAGAACCAACCAATAATGACATTTTACATTTTGGGTTACAATGTATCAACATTCAAAATGATTAAAAAGTCCAAAATATACTATAATTAAAACTGCAATAATCGATATGCTATATTATTTTAGCAACAGTAGGAATAATTATTACTTTTAGTGTTTCAAATAAAGCCAGTTAGATTGCATTGAGTAAAAATACAGTAAAACTGTCTTTAATACTTATGCCTAGCAGTCATATTTGACAATTTCCCAAATTGTTTTACTTTAAAAAGGCAACAATTGATGAAAACTCATATCGAGCACTGATGCATAAAGCTTTTCCCATGATCTTGCGGATATATTGGTCCTATTTTATAGACAGTGGTATTCTTCTAAAAAGAAAAGAATGGCTTTTGCCCATTTATTTTCCCACTGAAGTTGCCTTTTAAATAATTTCTAATTAGGTTTAAATTACTTGCCATTCTTTCATTACTGTGCTTATTAACTTTTACACCATAATCTAACTATTATTAATACCATTCCAAATGAGATAAACATTAAATTCAATGATAAATAATAAACACATTTTTTATTTAGTCAATTGAATATAACTTAACTTAATAATTTTAAGTTAGAGCTCTGATTGTTTCTAACTACAAATAGGCTGCGAATAACACGCTACAGCATGATATATGTTGACAATCCAGGAAGAGGAACAGAGAAAACCACCTTGTTTCACTTCCTGAACGGCAAATTACATTTACAGTACGGTTATTGTTGCATCAACAATATGTAATGACATCTACAGAGTGTCATATTTTTCCAGAATGCATTGCGCAGCAGTGTCCATTGGTAGTGAATTAGCTGTAAACAGTGTCACTGGTGGAGAAAGTGAGCACCTGTCCAGGCACATTCAAAGGAAAGCTCACGCAGCTAGCCCGGCTAACCTTACAGTGAGCCCCAAACCAAAACAAAGGGAAATTACTGCGACAATGACTGATTGTGAAACTGATTGGTTTATGAACTTTTATAACAGATTGCTACAACATTTACAACTGAGTCACATATGGATAACAAAAAGGGGTTAAAAATGACCCTCAGACTTGAGGGTGTGCAGATTACATAATGTCAACCTGTTACAGGTTATATTGTTATATGTAAATTGCTACAAGAAGGTCCCATATCAGTCCTAGATGTGTTGTGCAATTTGAACTGCACGAACATCATCAACCTTAGCAAAATCCGCATGGGGCCCACATACACCTGTTGGCTGGGAACGTCATGTAATTCATGCATAAAAACAAAATGCTGTAATATCCAGTGTGCTAAAGAGCCAAAGCACCATACCAGATGTTATCCAAGATGGTGTGCTTTGGGGTACTATTAACAGTTAACAACATTTCTAGATTTAAAAGAAGCATAAACGCATGTATCCCTCAGCAGATGATGACTTTAAAGGATCTAAGTTGTTTCAGCAAGATGATGTCAAACTACACTGTCTAAACATTACAGCAGAATAGCTGTCTCTAATCCAGATCTGTAACGCTCAATGAAAAATATTTTGGGCACTGTGGTATGAAAAATATAAAACTAGTGACCCCAAACAGTCATATAGCGTTAACAGGTTACCTGAATCAAGGTTTTAAAAACTACCAGTTTCTATTTTCTACCTCCTCCTTTAAATGAGATGCCAGAAAAAGTGACCAGTGAAATGTTTTTTGGTTGTTTTTCTTCCTAAATAAAGTAACACAGAGCTACACCTCCGCCACCTGTTGCTGTGCACTGTAAGTCAGCTGGATGAAAGAAGGCTGCTTACATGAAATATAAATTTGGTTGATTGGAAATATTTTTGGTTGCAAAAAATATGGAAAGTCTCTAAAGGATAACCACCCACCACTCCTGCTTTGAAACAGCTATTTTAAGAGTATAGTTAGTAAGCTGGAAGTGTCTTTTAGGCAGCTGACTACAGGTTGGCTACCTTAGCAGAGAACCAACCAATATTGACTTTTTATAAATACTATTATTAAAAGTGTAATAATTGATATGCTTATATTATTTTAGCAACAGTGGGAATAATTGCTACTTTTGGTGTTTCAAATAAAGCCAGTCAGATTGTGTTATGTGAAAATACAGTAAGACTATCATATTTGTGCTCAAGGTTATCAGAGTGGGCGAATCTCATACTTGCCCATGCCTAGCAGTCATATATTACAATTTTCAGAATTACTTTACTTTAAAAATGACAACAACTGATAAAAACTCATATGGAGCGTGGATGCCTAGAAGTTTTTTGCATTATTTTGCAGGTTTATAAGTCCTATTTTACATACAGTCGTATTCTTCTAATGGAAAACAGTAGCTAAGGGATTTTACCCATTAATTTTTTCCAATGACGTTGTCTTTTAAATCATTTCTACTACAGTTAAATTACTTGCAATTCTTTTATTATTGTTTTATTTAAATTTTACACCATTGTCTAACATTCCAAAAGAGATAAACATAAAACGTATAAAAATATTAAACACATTTTGGTTTTCTTTTAAATTTAGTTTATTTAATTGTATTCACTTATTTAAAGAAAGAGCTCTGATTGTTTTAGATTACACATAGGCTACAAATAAAACGCTACAGCATGATATATCTTGACAATCCAGGAAGAGGAGCACAGAAAACCACCTTGTATCACTTCCTGAACGGAAAATTACGTTTACAGTAGGGTTACTGTTGCATTATACAGCATTAGGTAATGATATCTACAGTGTCGTATTTTTCCAGAATGCATGGCGCAGCAGTGTCCGTGGGTGATAAATTAGCTATAAACAGTGTCGCTTGTGGGGAAAGTGAGCACCTGTCCAGCCGCATTCAAAGGAAAGCTAACGCAGCTAGGTCGGCTAACCTTACAGTGAGCCGCAAACCAAAACGAAGGGAAATTACTGCGACTACCGACATCATAAAAGCAACCGGCGACCCCTCTCTCTTTATAAACAGCTGTTTTTTTATGAGCACGGTTTAGTCGGAGCTGTCGCTGATGGTCCCTACCGTCTGTTTGTGTAGGATGCTCAGTAAGAAAACACTTCGCTGGGGTTGGCGGATTGATGAGGTACCGCTGTCTAGCCGGGATGCTGCAGCTGCTGTTGCTGCTGCTGTGCCTTTCTCTCTCCTGCCCGCTCGCTCTGCGTCAGTCTCCATGACGTCAATCTGTCATCCTCTCGACCGGAGCGGCGCTCTCTCGAGGACAGCGGCGGCGGGCACGCGGCAACACCATCAGCCCAAAGAGGTGGAAAAGAATAAACAGTCTAAAGACTTTTGTTTGACTGTAGGATGTGAGCCATTTTTTATTACCTAATTTATACCAATGCTCTTAACCTCCTAGGGTAATTAGAGTAACAAACGTCAGAATTTAGTTAAAAGTAAAATATGTGAATTCAACTTGAGGCCTACTTCCAGATAACAAAAGTTAGATGCAGAGGAGGACGAGTAGCATTACTTCAGTATATTTGTATTCAAGTACAAGTAAAAAGTAGTCACCCCAAAAAGT